>NW_012194819.1:2878831-2954887 GCF_000504015.1 Erythranthe guttata
TACCCAAAAATGTATGGATTATTTATAATTAAAGGAAAATCGGAGGAAATAATTTGTGCAGAAAACAATATTTTGTTTATGGACCAAAATAAAAAATGGGATATAATATAGGGACCAAAATAGTAATTATAACACGTTAATTATAAATAATATAATAAATTATTGTTTTCTTAAATCGTAAATCGTAAAATTTGATCGCTTTGTCGATATTTAAGATTTATTTTAACATTTGAATCGACTTAAGTATGAATAATTGAATCGTAAGATTTGAATCGTAAATCATAAGATTTTAAACTCGGTATTGCGAATTTTCGTAAATGAGTCACACGCGATTATAGTTGAGGAGTCGAAGCATACTGCCTTGGTGGCAAATATTTCGGATATTGCAAGAGAGATCCACTTTGGTGTTAAATTTGCTATTTCGGTAAAACGACTGGGAAAATGGAATTGGTATAGCGCTGATTCTGCAATTTTCAAAACTGTTTCAGTCAAGGAAGTGGATTTCCATAAATTACAAATTGACCCCCTCTTGGGGTGCATTTCTTGTTTAAGGACAAAAATAAAAAAAAAAAACAAAAAAACCAAAAAAAAAACAATGTAGGTAATATAGGGACCAAAAATCGTAAACTTTGATCGATTAGCCGATATTTAAGATTTATTTTAACATTTGAATTGAATTAGATATGAATGAATTGAATCGCAAGATTTGAATCGTAAATCATAAGATTGTATGCTCGAGATTGCGAATTTTCGTAGATGTGACAGATATTTTGGATAGTGAAATAGAGATCCACTTTGGGGTCAAATTTGCAATTTGGGTGGAGCGGCTAGGAAGATGGAGTAAGTATAGGGGTGATTCTACAATTTTCAAAGCTATTTCAGCCAGGGAGGTGGATTTTCAAATATACAAATTGACCTCCACTTGGGGGCATTTCCGGTTGAAGGACCTAAATTAAAAATTTGTATATGAATAGGGATCAAATATGTAACTATTGCAAGTTTATTATAAATAATATAATAAATTAAAGTTTTTTTAAATTGTAGTTCGTAAAATTTGATCATTTTGTTGATATTTAAAATTTATTTAACTTTTGAATCGACTTAAGTATGAACAGACTGAATCGTAAATCATAAGATTTTAAACTCGATATTGCGAATTTTCATAAATGAGTCACACACGATTATAATTGAGGAGGAGTCGAAGCATTCTGCGTTGGTGGCGAATATTGCAAGAGATATCCAATTTGGGGTCAAATTTGCAATTTGGGTAGAGCGGCTGGGAAGATGGAGTAAGTATGTGAGTGATTCTGCAATTTTCAAAATTGTTTTAGCCAGGGAGATGGACTTCCAAAAATTACATGACCCCCACTTGGGGTTTATTTTTGGTTTAAGGATCAAAATTATATAAAAAAAAATGTATAATAATATAGGGACCAAAAATCGTAAAATTTGATCAATTTGTTGATAGTTAAGATTTATTTGAACATTTGAATTGACATAGATATGAATGAATTGAATCGTAAGATTTGAATCGTAAATCATAAGATTGTATGCTCGTTATTGCGAATTTAGTAAATGTGGCGGATATTTTGGATAGTGAAAGAGAGATCCACTCTTTGGAGTCAAATAAGCAATTTGGGTATAGCGGTTAGGAAGATGTTAAAATAAATCTTAAATATCAACAAAACGATCAAATTACAATTTAAGATATAAGAAAACTTTAATTTATTATATTAATTTTAATAAACTTGTGATGATGACAGTTTTGATCCCTATATTATATACCATTTATAAGTTTTGTCCTTAAACCCAAAATGCCCCCAGGTGGAGGTTAATTTGTAATTTCCGAAAATCCACATCCCACGCTGAAATAGTTGTGAAGATTGCAGAATCAACCCTATACATACTCGTTTCCTTAAACAAGAAATGCACCCCAAGTGGGGGTCAATTTATAATTTCTGGAAATCCACTTCCTTGACTGAAACAGTTTTGGAAATTGCAGAATCACCGCTATACTTATTCCATTTTCCCAGTCGTTTCACCCAAATAGCAAATTTAACACCAAAGTGGATCTCTCTTGCAATATCCGAAATATCTGCCACCAACGCAGTATGCTTCGACTCCTCAACTATAATCGCGGGTGACTCATTTACGAAAATTCGCAATACCGAGTTTAAAATCTTATGGTTTACGATTCAAATATTACGATTCAATTATTCATACTTAAGCACTTAAGCCGATTCAAATGTTAAACTAAATCTTAAATATCAACAAAACTATCAAATTTTACGATTTCCGATTTAAGAAAACAATAATTTATTATATTATTTATAATTAACGTGTTATAATTACTATTTTGGTCCCTATATTATATATCATTTTTAGTTTTGGTCCTAAAATCGAAAATGCCCCCAAGTGGAGGTTAATTGGTAATTTCCGAAAATCCATCTCCCTGGCCGAAACATTTTTTAAAATTCCAGAATCACCCCTATACTTACTCCATCTTCTCAGCCTCTCCACACAAATTGTATATTTAACCCAAAGTGGATCTCTCTAGCAATATCTTAAATATCCGCCACCAACGCAGTATGTTTCAAGTCCTTCTCAACTATAATCGCGTGTGACTCATTTACGAAAATTCGCATTACCGAGTTTAGAATCTTATGATTTACGATTCAATTTATTCATACCTAAGTCGATTCAAATATTAAAATAAATCCTAAATATCGACAAAACGATCAAATTGTACAATTTGCAATTGAAGAAAACTTTAATTTATTATATTATTTATAATAAACATGTTATAATTACAGATTTGGTCCATATATTATATACCATTTTTAATATCGGTCTTTCAACCGGAAATGCCCCCAAGTGGAGGTCAATTTGTAATTTTCGAAAATCCACCTCCCTCGCTGAAATAGTTGTGAAGATTGCACAATCAACCCTATACTTACTCCATCTCCCTAGCTGCTCCACCCAAATTGCAAATTTGACCCCAAAGAGTGGATCTTTCTTTCAATATCCAAAATATCCGCCACATTTACGAAAATTCGCAATAACGAGCATACAATCTTATGGTTTATGATTCAATTCATTCTTATCTATGCCGATTCAAATGTTAAAATAAATCTTAAATATCAACTAATCGATCAAATTTTACGATTTTTGGTCCCTATATATTACATATATATTTTTTTTTTAATTTGGTCCTTAAACAAGAAATCCACCCCAAGTTGGGGTCAATTGTAATTTCTGGAATCCACCTCCCTGGCCGAAACAGTTTTGAAAATTGCAGAATCACTCATATACTTACTCCATATTCCCAGCCGCTCTGCCCAAATTGCAGATTTAACCCCGAACTGGATCTCTCTTGCAATATCCGAAATATCCGCCACCAACGCAGTTTGCTTCTAATCCTCCTCAGTTATAATCGTATGTGACTCATTTACGAAAATTCGCAATACCGAGCATAAAATCTTATGGTTTACGATTCAATTCGTACGATTCAATTCATTCATATCTATGTCGCTTTGAATGTTAAAATAAATCTTAAATATAAACTAATCGATCAAATTTTCTGATTTTTGGTACCTATATTACATACATTGTTTTTTGGTCTTTAAACAAGAAATTCACCCCAAGTGGGGGTCAATTTGTAATTTCTGGAAATTAACTTCCCTGACTGAAACAGTTTTAAAAATTGCAAAGTCACAACTATACTTACTCCATCTTCCATGCCGTTCCACCCAAATTGCAAATTTAACATGTGTGACTCATTTACGAAAATTCGCAATACCGAGTTTAAAATCTTTTGATTTACGATTCAAATCTTACGATTCAATTATTCATACCTAAGTTGATTCAAATGTTAAAATAAATCTTAAATATCGACAAAACGATCAAAGTTTACGATTTACGATTCCACCCAAATTTTACCTAATCGTAAAAAAAAGATAAAAAAAAAATGCAGCCTAAAAATCGATTTATGAAAGTATGTCGAAAATACATAATACGATAAGTTCTTGTACTCACCCGAGGCACCCGGCACCGCGCATTGCGCGGTGCTCTACACTAGTATATATATATATATATATATATATATATATATGTATCTCTAGCTCAACATAAGTATTTATTTAATTAAAAAAATAAACATTTGAACTAGTCCTTCATATAATTTTCTAACAATGTAATAACTAAACCTTGGTGCCCACGACTTCATTATTGATTTAACCCTCATATAAAGCACAAATTAGATCCGAGAATTCAAACATCTCCAAAATAATTCTACCCCAAACAAAAAAAAAAAAAAGAAATCCAAAGAAAATGGTTTGAAAAACATCAAAGATGATCAAGAAAAAGAAAAACCATGTCCCAAGTGAAAAACAAGCCACCCCCATTAGTAATCCACCAAACACATGGCCTAATCTCCCACACCAACTCATTGCCCAAATTGCGATACACCTGAACCTAATGGAAAACATCACTTCTTTCGGTTGCGTGATCAAGACATGGAGATCGACCTCAAGGCAATGCATCGCAAATGGAAAATACCCGAAACAACCTCAACTCGCCGAAATTATTATCACTGGGAAAAAACGAGGCGAGAAAAATCAAGAACGTGGGCGGTCCCACACCATCGACATCCCGTTTCACGGCAAGTACCCCTACTACTACGATAAAAAACGAAAATCACCCAAGAACAATTTTTGTTCTCATCCAATGTATTTCAAGGGCCATTCTCATGGACAAGTAGTGGTCATCATTAATGAGGGGCCCAGTAATTTTTGTTTGTGGGAGCCCGCTAAGACACGCTCGCTTGGCCTTCCAGGTTGGAACCCTAATTTTTCATTCAGAACTTGCACATTGTCATCATCTCCATATGGTATCGACGGTTTCAGTGCAATGGTTATAACGGGTATTGATTCTCCTGCTTTCGCATTCAGCGGATGCGGCAAAAGTATCACCGAAAGGGCATTTTGGTCTTTTCAAGATTGTTGTGTCGAGGAACCTTATAACCAAGGCGAAAACATGCAGTTCACCAATGCCATTGGATTCAAAGGGAAATTCTACGCATTGACTTTGCAGGGGAGCGTTGTCGTGATAGAAGGAGACGTTGATTCTTGTTTTAGAATCGCGGCCGTTGGATCTAGAAGGAGTGTGCCTATTGGAGTCTCGAGGCAATTTAGGGAGTATTTGGTCGAATTGGACGGTGAGATTTTGCTCGTTTTTCTTGTGTCTAGAAAATGTATTGATGTTGTTGATGATGTTGAGGTGTTTAGGCTTGATATTGATAGGGTTTTGTGGGCGAAAATTGAAAGTATTGGAGATAGAGCTTTGTTTCTTGAGGATGAATGTTGTATGTGGGTTGATGCAAAAAAATTGGGGTGCAAAAAGAATTGTATTTATTTCACTCACCATAGGGTTAATGAGTGGTTGACTTTTGACTTGGGAAGTGGTGAAATTTCACCAGCTTTTGGTCAAGATTATGTGACGTGGGACATTGGAAGATTGAATAATTGAGTGATTTCAATTGAAATATATGAAACTTTGTTACTTTAATTTGTGAAATTAGATGTGCCTAATTAACAATGGGTGATTAATTATGTTTTTATAGAGGATTTGGGGTGGAAGTTCACTTCAATAAAGAAATTGAATTAGTGAATGTACCATAATTGCGACACTATCAAACGTTTTTAAACATATATATTAAGTGGCAATATTTGTATGCTATCACATATAATAACTCATTTTGTTGTTACTTAATCTTTTTCTATTATCACTAGTAGACAACTATGTAGCACGGAAATAGAAATGGCGATATGGGGAAAATCGATATGGGTAAACGAATATAAAGAAACGACATGTTCCAAAAATGGGGATACGGGAACTTGGAAAAAGTGTAAATATTAAAAATTATAGGGGTATATTTATAAATATTTATAAGTCTTTATTTATACATAATTTCTTTTTATATACTTTTATACAAACATATTTAAATAAATTTTCTATCAACTATCAATTTGTAATTGGTCATTAAATCATGTAAATAATTTGGGAAACAAGAGAAATATTTAAAAATTTATTATTCAAACATGTTTTAACTTTTTAGAAATTGTCAAAATGGCCCATAAGATGTCTGGCAGATTTTTCCAGTTTCCAACACGAAACATTTTCAAAACGCGAAAAAGTTAACAAATTGAAGTTTTCGTGCTACATAGACTAATAATCCTTTGTGAAAATAATAAACTATGGCAATACAACATTAGTGGTACCCCGTGAGTTACAACCATAAGGGCAACAATTTTTGTCTAATCATGTGAAAAATGAAAATCACATCACTGTTGTCATTTAGGCCCCTTTTGGTTGGAGGGATGGGGTGGGATGGGATTGGGGCTTCATATTGAAATTACACTGTATGGATTAGTGAAATATGGATGGTATCTCGAGTTTGGTTGGTTGGATACGGATATGTGGGATTATATCCGAATGGGCCAAACTTAGGAATGGTTGGGATGATTGGGTGGGATAATTTAGTTAATTACATTACCACCCTTGCAAGCCTTTTTATTATTATATTATTCACCTGTCAATTTTTTAAATATTGCTTGGTGCACCCATTTTTTCCTCCCATTTTCATGTAAATATAAAATCAGCCCTATCATTTTCAGATAATTACATTATCACCCCTTGCAAGCCCTTTTTATTATTATATTATACACCTGTCAATTTTTAAAATATTGGTTGCACCACCCATTATTTCCTCCAATATTCCTTTAATTTAAAAGCATCCATAACATTTTTGGATAATTACATTACCACCCCATGCAAGCCCTTTTTATTGTTATGTATACACATGACAATATTTAAAATATTGCTTGCACCACCCATTCTTTCCTCCTATTTTCCTGTAATTATAAAATCAGCCCTAACATTTTCGGATAATTACATTTACACCCCTTGCAAGCTCTTTTTATTATTATATAATACACCTGACACTTTGTAAAATATTGGTTGCACCACCCATTCTTTCCTCCCATTTTCCTGTAATTATAAAATCAGCCCTAATATTTTCGAATAATTACATTTCCACCCCTTGGAAGCTTTTTTTATTATTATATAATACACCCAATCTATGATGAATTTGCTTTATTTCCAAAATAAAAGTTTGTAGTTGTTTGTGTTCTGGGGTGACTTCATTCTTGCTTTTTTCTACTATATTGTAATTTATAATTTGTGTTTATTATTGAAACAATGAACATTAATATAAGAGTTACATGCCATTATCTACATCTTCTATTTTCTACAAAATATGAAGCTAATAAAATTGAGCAGTAGCTCCAAAATAACAGAATTTTTTGAAAGCCATATTAGACATTTTAGCTCCAAACTAACAAAAACTTCACCAAATACTTGTAGAAAATTTACCAAATATAATCTGCCATATTACAGAAAATTTATATTTGTGACACACAAGCGGACTACTATAATAATGTCCACCACAAAATTAAATTAAAGAAGAAATATAAAATATCTTAAATGCAAATAACGCCGCAATATGGGGTCTGAATACGGAAAATTTCTTCGTCGCCTTGTGAGTGGATGGTAGTCTACTTATCCGAAGTAGATTCGAACCATAACCCCCTTTTCAGACTCATTTAATCCGAAAAATATGTCCAGGTCAGTTGGGCTATTGCAAACAGCTTTAGCGACAGTGATCTTATCCTCGACACCTAAGAATAACGGCGATAGGGCATCCAACACCTTCTTACGTATAGTGGACGCATCGTGCTCAAAACCATCTTACTTATAACAATATATAACAATATTCACTGTAAAAAAACAATATATAATAGAAGAATGACCAATAAACCTGCAAAATTATCAATCAATTGGATCTATTTTCAGTCATTTCCTGTTCGAATTCAACAATTGTAAATCCTACAACATTCCCTCAAGCATAAAATTTGATCTTTACTCCAAAAACTACAACTTTTATTAACCTTGGATTCAACAAATATATGATCTACTACTTTTTCGAAATAAAAATTATATTTATTCCAAAAAATTGCATCTTTTCCAAGCCTTGCACTCAAACAAAAAACAATACAAAAGGGGCAACTAAATTTCAATTGAAGTCTGCACAAACCCAAAGGTTTTTTTTCCAAAAAAATGTTATTTTCCAACTAAGCATGAGGGTATTGTACTACTTTATCCCAAATAAAAATTGGTTATTTTTTCCAAAAAATGCTACCTTTCCCAAACCTTAAGCATGTATTGTGAATACCAAAAAAAAAGAGAGATTTTGTATCGTAAAAATCAATTCTTGATAAGTTTTTCTTGACGCAGATTTTTTTTTTTTTTCATTGTTACAAAGAAGAGAGGGAGAGAGAGAGGAGATACACACAAAGAGAGAGAGAGAGAGAGAGAGAGAGAGAGAGAGAGAGAGAGAGAGAGAGAGAGAGAGTAGAGAGAGAGTGGAGAGAGCAAAAAAATACAAGGCGTTCTACAGTCAAAAAGGCTCCTCTCACTACCATCAAACCCCAGAACCAGAGCTTCATTCCTACCTCCTCCATTATAGGGTTTAAGGTACAGATTCAACCATGCAATAAACCCCATACTAAAATTATTTAAGCAGTAACTTTATACTTTATTAATATTCTCTCTCTCATGTCACTCGAAACATGAAATTAAGCAGATAATACAATATAATCGGTTTACTCGAACACCCAATGGCGTAAAATAGTCCGATAATCACAAATTACAACTAACAGTAACACACAACAATTACAGTCAATAAATAAATTATTAATAACCATTCCAGGACCGATTATAACTCCATTTGAAAGTCCCAATTTTTATGTGAAAGAAAAATAATTTATTTTGCACAAACATACCCACAAAGAATTTGAAAGTTCATAGAACTAACCCGTTTGAGATGTACGCTTCCACTACCGAGGACTTGGCGATGCTACAATCGTCCACCGTTGACTGTAAGGTAAAGCTCCCGGAAGCGAAAATGGCGGAGAGCTCCGAAAACGAGGCGCCTGCCGCTGCTACGATCGGCCACCGCCGCCGCCGTATCCTTTAAACTGATTCAACAAATTTATAATTCAGAACCAAAAAAAATAAAGGGAAACAAAATAAAACTCAAACATTAAGCCTGATTATGGAAGAAAAAGCATAATCGATAGGGCAAGAAACCAATTTGTGTAGATAGTTGATAGTCGGGTTGCTAGGGCTTGTGAGAGATGAGATTGGGGGAAAATGTATTATATATGCAGTACATTTGTAATAACAAAAGAAAATGAGGGCATAAACGTATAAACACAGGTGGGGTAGGAGTGAGAAAAGGATGGGATTCACAGATCTCACCTCCCCTGGCCGGATCTTATATCCGTTAATTGGCGGATCGCGACCCGGGCCCAGGATCTATCCGGGTTCACTCAAAGTGAACCAAAGATGAGAACCGGGTGGATTACAAGATCTATCCGCCCAAATCCAGCGAACCAAAAGGGGCCTTAGAAGATTATTTGTTGCAGTGATTGGAGACGTAATTTTCAAAACCCAACGATATCGATAATGATTCAGATCTTTCCGATTTTGGAACAACATTTTTCATTTCGAATTTCGAGAGTTCCGATTTCCATAATTAATTAAGGTATAATCAAAGTCTATTAGTGGTGGTGTTGAGCTCATTGAACTCAAACCAATTTAAGCAAGATTAGGTCTGTCTTGATTACCAAAATTGTGAATAATTAATACTAATAAACACTAAACTTTGCTTTATCTTTAATTAATGATGATTTATGACTGTCATCACCACTAATATTAGTACTTGTTTGTAAATCCCAGATTGGTGGAACAAAACCCTCCCCCCCTGTCCGACACGTGTCAGTCATCTATTCGCTCAGCAGCATCAAAATTTTAAATTATTTTAATTTATCTTACCAAAAATCCCCACCAATTATCACTCATTTCTCAGTGTACGAGGAAAGCCCACTACATTAACTTTAATAAATAAATAAATAAATAATAAAGTAATAAAATATAAATAAAAATTTCCACATATATTACATATATATACGCTCCTTTCTAAATTAGGGTTTGGTCACCTAATCAGGAGCTGGTCCTAATTAATCTGTATGAAAATCATTTCAATCTTGATAGTTAATATTCTCATTAATAGCAGTATCAATATTAATATCAGTATCAATATCACTGAATCAGTATTAATATCAATATTATGATTCTTTTTTTAAATTGCGGATTATATCGTATTATGTATATCAACTAATCAAAGCTTTTGATCGATTATTTTATCTAAACATATTTTTATTTTTTAAATTGTTGAGATACTAGTTTGTTATATGTTATTAATAATAAATGTTAACATATTTTAATTAATCTTTAATTTCAACTAAAACCACCATATATGCATACCACTTTGGTTTTCTTAATTAAACCGCTCCCATGTTTTTCTAAAGTGGTTTTCCTTTGTATAAAAACTGATAGGCATTTCTTTCATTAGTCATTTTGTCCTAAATTAATTCAAGCTCAAACTGGTAAGTTTTTATTTTTTATTTTTATGTTCTTCAAAGATTAATGATTTTTACAAGTTGTCGTCATTATTCATTTTCGATTTTTTGTTTTTATGCATATATAGTTCGATTGTTAACGAATTTTTGAGCTAGCTAGAAAAATTAATAGAAACCCTAATTTTTTGTTTTCCCTCAGAGATACCTTCCGACAAAATGGGCAGCTGAAGAAATTCCCAAATTTAAGCAGTTACATATGAATATAATAGAAAACCCCGAATTTAATTGTAGTAACAATCAGATATTCAAAGGCCAAAAAGAAAAACAGTAGTAACAATGGAAAGGCGAAGGCGAAAAAGAACAATAGAGCTAATGAACATGAAACTCACCGTGAACGAGGATCGACCGAGGCGGCGCCGAAACAGGTGCTGGCACGAACGGAGTGGCGGTGGCGGTGGCAGTGCGACTGTTGGCCGAGTTTTGAAGCAAGTCACTTGAACGCCTGGCCAATCGCCGGAAAACAGGTTTAATTGAAACTAAATAAGAAATCAGAAAACGGGTGAGGAAGAAAACTTCGTATTCAATGAACCTCAGTTATGAGGGATAACAGATAGAGATGGGAGGGTAAAAATTTATGCAGTGGTGGCAGAAGGAGGACAACGCACGAACGAAGTAGGAGGAAAAGGGACAGGCTGGGAAAAAGGGCTCCGTTGGAACTTGAACCGTAGAAATCACACCCAAAAATTTAAGATATAGACGAGGAGGGCGGCGAGGCATGCTATTGGAGGGGAAAAGCGGCGCCATGTGATAGGGGCATCGGGTGAAGCGGCGGCGGACGCCGGTCGAAGCAGCGGTGGAGGTCAACAAATGTGGGCGGTATGTGAGGTCCGTTGATTTGGTAGAAGTAGGCCTCAAGAATGTCGATCGGAGGGTTCACAAAGCTTATGTTGTTCATGCTTGCAGCCAAGCGGGTCCCGTTGGGGCCCGCGCACGTTTGGCCGGGCGGGCACGGGAAGACGTTGACCGAGATAGTCGACACGATCCGTTTGGTGATATTCAAAGGTACGGACGACGGGTGGAGTTTCGTGTTGAGGCTTCGGATACTAAAAGAAAAGTTTGTCGCGGAAGCGGTGTCATTGAACGGGGGTAAAATAGGTAATTCGATCGAAGATGGGATTTGTTGAGTTCCCTTGTATTGGACTATTGCAGTGGTGGTGGTGGTGTCGAAGTCGACCCCAACTCCGTTCACATAGGGTTTTGCCGCCATGTAATAGTATTGGTTTTGGTCTTGGTCCGCGTGGAGGAGGCAGTCCATTGTTTGGCCGGGGCTAATTACGATATAGTCCCTCGTGAGTTGTTTCGTGTAGGTTGCGTCGACTCCCACGACCGTTAGGTTGTGTTTGGCGATCCCGAAAAAGAGGATTTCGTTCATGTCGGCGTTGACGAGGCGTAGTAGATACGTTTTGCCGTATTTCACTTTCATCTTGAATGTATCTGTGGGTGATGGAAATTCATTAATGTAATTAGGAAAAATGGTGAAAT
This sequence comes from Erythranthe guttata, assembly GCF_000504015.1. Next base: position 2,890,915 of record NW_012194819.1, read on the forward strand.
TTAGGTTTAGTTCTATGCAAAGAAGCTATGCCCTAAATTGGTTGATGTTATTTGAAGTATGAAAGCTAAGTCAAACTGAATTTTATTTTTCTTCTAGGGGAATAATTGTTATATATAAGAAGAAGCGATTTCAAAGATATTTTTAACTTTCTTCGGCTGACAGTGACGAATTCAGAAATTTACTAAAAATGTTCGAATTTAAATATAATAAAAATATATATATAATACTTTATTGAAAAAAGATAGACTAAAAATGGGGATTCAAATGGAATGCCTCTTAAATATTTTTTGAGAAGTATGAACATAAAATAACACATAATATATAAAAAAAATCAAAATTATTTAATAGATGTTACTTGGACCAAAAGGCGAAATCCCTAAAGTATATGAAAGATAAGTCAAATATATTATTATTCCTCAATAAACACAATTAAGGGCTAATAAAAGCAAAACTTTTCGTGTTGGGCCATATATTTTTTTAATTACGTAACGAATCATCATGATATTTCTGACCGACCAAAAATGAAACCAAACAATATCGACGACGTCACAAAATAAACGAATTTTTTTGCCCTTTTAAGAATTGCAATAGTTTATTCATAAATAAATATAAAAAAAAAAATCGAATGATATTTTCATTTTTTTCCGATTTAAGAAAATTTAATTAGGACCATTTTGGTTGGTAAAACATAAAATAAAAAATTAAAAAAAAGTTGGAATTACCATTATTTGAGCATGGATAAAGGTTCCCAGGTTGACCATTTATAGTATAAGCATCAGAATCAATTGGTTGCCCACCAGAAGCAACAAAGTCCAACACTGTCATTATATCTTCTTTCCACCACTCTCCTAATTAAATTACCAAAACAAAATTAAAAATTAATTAATTAATACACAAAAACGAATTTTAATTAAATTTAATTTAACCCTAAATTAAAAGCTAATAGCACATATCCCTGTGTTATTTCTAATTGTCGAAAAACCCCTTGTGTTAAAAATATTTAGCAAGAAGCCCCCTATGTTGTGTTTTTTTCAAAGCACAGTAGCACACCGGTCCTTGTTTAGAAATTTATTGTTGACTCATGTTAAATGACCAAATTACCCTCACAAATGAAATATTAAAAGGGGTAATGGCAAATAGGCCCATGACAATGGCACTTAATTAAAAGAGGGACATCCAACTATTTTGTCTTTCAAATAAATCCAGCCCATTCAAACTTATTTGCAAATAAGGAAAATCATTTTATATATACCAAAATTACCCCCAATTCATTGAAATCCAATTCAACTCCAATTTCATGATTTACACCCCAATTTCATCAATTAACCAATTTTAACCCTAATTTCAATTTTGACCCCAATTTTAACCCTAATTCTTATCAATTCCACCAATTATGCTCTAACTTCCTTAATATTACACATTGACCCCGGATTTAAGCAAATATATCACATTAACCCCCAAATTTTTTGTTCAGAAAATAATTTTTTTTCTGAAATATTTTTTTTCCGGCCACATTCCGGCGTTGACCGCCGGTCTCCGGCGTTGACTTTTTTTTTTTGTTTTTTTTATAATTTTATTTTTTCTTAAAATTTCTTTTTAATTAATATTACTGTCTTGACTGCTAAATTACTGTCTGTGGCAGTTATTTAACTGCCGGAGACAGTAATTTAGCTATTAATTGACTTTTTTTTTTCTTTAAAAATATTTTAATTAATATTACTGTATTCGTTGCTAAATTACTGTCTCCAGCAGTTATTTAACTGTTGGAGACAGAGATTTAACTGTTAATTGACTTTTTAATTATTAAAAAATATTTTTAATTAATATTACTGTATTCGTTTGTTAAATTATTGTCTCCAACAGTTATTTAACTGTTAATTGATTTTCTTTTCGTCCTAAATCCCACACTAAAACTTACTAAGTCCTACACATAAATTGAAAAGAAAAATCTCTCTCTACTTATATTCTCTCTAACTTTTTTCTATGATTTTTTTCAAGTCACTCAAAATTCGTTAATCTTTCATGTGAATAATCATAAAAAGTGAGTTTATGTTAATCAAATATTTTCAATTTCATTATGTCTTTTAATTATTGAAATTCATATCAATTCGAATTTTTTCTCAAATTCCAACTTTATTTTAGTTGAACACATGAAGATTTTTCTCAAATTCAAACTTGGAATGATATGGACGTTTTTAGTGGGTGATTTTGTGAAAAAATTAGGGAAAAAGAAGAAGGGTGGGGAAGGAGAAGATGAGATTTTAGAGAGAGCATTTTTTTCAACTGAAATGCTAAATCCCACACCAAATTTACTAAATCATGCATGCATATAACTAAAAATATTTATCTTTCTAAAATCTTCTCTCCTCCTTCTCCACTCTTCTTTTTCCCTAACCTTTCACAAAACCACACACTATAAACATCACTAGCATTCCAATTTCGAATTTGATAAAGGAAAAAATACGAATTGATATGAATTTGAATAATAAAAAATGTTTAATGAAATTGAATAAATATTAAATAAAATTGGACTCATTTTTTATGATTATTCACGTAAAAAAAATAATGAATTTTGAGTGACATGGATAGAATCATTTTAGAGAAAAGTTAGAGAGAATACGAGTAGAGAGATATTTTAATTTTTTTTATGTGTGGGATTTAGTAAATTTTAGTGTGGGATTTAACACGTCCCATATTTAATAAATAACACCTAATTATTGTTGGACCAATTGATCGAATATACTCATATCGATAAGTTTTAATAAATCAATACATCACTAATAGTAATCTCTAATATTTAAATTTATTTTAATTCATTATTATACATTATTATTTTCATTTATTATTATACAATATATATTATACTTTATAACTATTTTCTAATAATTTTAGTTACTTTTCAATTTTATATGATCTAATAATTATAATATTGTTATGTTTATTATGTTTTAAATTGTAAAATATAAAATAATTGATGTTGACGGGTAAGTGTTACAAATGATATCTTATATATAAAAGAAAGAAACGCTGAGCAAGCCCGCATGGGTGTAGCTCAACTGGTTCCGGAGGTGGTAAGTTGGTGCAAGGTCCTAGGATCGAATCCTGGCAGCCGCAGTGTGGGAATTTCAACTCCAATGAGTTGGTTCCTTGTGGGCACCAGGTCCGGGTCCGCTACCTTAACGGGCCGTTGAGTTACCATGATTTACGTTCCTCCATCAATCCTTGTCGGGCCAAGGGATGGGGGCCCTGGGGGCGAGGGATTTCGCCTTTTGGTGCAAGAAACGCTGAGCAACCCCAAAAAACCCTAATGGTGTTTTTGTAATTGTTTATTTTTAATATTCTTTTCTACTAATTTTTTTACCATAATTTTCAACAATTATCAATTTCCTATTTTTTATCAATATATTTCAAATCTTAAGAGATAAAGATAGAAATTCGATTTGTTAAATCTTAATCTATATATTTGGATTATAAATCTTAATCTGCAATATTTAAAAAACTAATGTTATATATAATATGAATAATACTACATCATTAAATTTTAGTATGTACTATATTTTCTTATTATGTATTAAATTGATTATTATTTTTACTTTTTAAATAATATCCCGTGCATCGCACGGGGAAAAAAATACTAGTATATTTAAAGGGGTTAGTGTTACATATGGTATACTTCAAGGGTGCAAAAGTGTATTCAACCATTTATACTAATTAATGTGACAGAGTGTTGGCAAGAGTTAATAAGGGTAAAATTGATAATTATGCAACTAATGCAGTATTAAAAATATAAAGTAAAATATAATATAGAAAAAAAAAATTCTTAAAAGTGAGAGATATTGTGGAATGGAAGAAATATAAATTATATTTTATTGAAAATGTGGCATTATGTTTAGTGAATGATTGTACTTATTTTTGTGTTATGGAGATTTTTTTTAAATCAATGTTCACCATTCTTTTACATATAAGATTGTGTGAAATTAATTAAATAACAAGGAAGTATATATTTACAAATTTAAATTACATGTGTACCATCAATTTTATTTCTTTACACCAAGGCCTCCCATTCCTTGGCCCGACAAGGATTGATGAATTTTATTTCTTTACATGCCACCATGTAACATACATAGACACAAATGTCTAGAAATCTTTTTCTTATTTTTAGATTTTCAGACTCAAATTTGATGATAATTTTTTTTAAGAATAAAGGACAAATTAATATTAATGAAAAATTAAGCATAAATGAAAATTTGAATGGAGACATGATTATTCTAGTGAACCAACGGTTCACGAGTCAGAATCGACCAAGTTCACAATTCAAAAGTACTAGACCATTAACCAACCCTTAAGGTTAAGAGTTTGATTATGATTCTAAAATACAATTTCACAAATCAAGTGTTGGTTCAACCAACGATTACCGACCGATTTAAGTTGTTGTAGTTACAATTTTTTGTAACGAAGTCCAAGTACTCAATGAATCAGATATTATTAATTAGTGTATTAAATATGCATTATTATTAATTATTGTATTTAATATGCATCAATGAACAATTTAATTAGTATATATTTTACTTAATGACCTTAAAATTTTAATTATTTTACGGCGCATTTTTGTCCAGGAAGCAACTAAGCTACATCAGTCGTGAAAAGAGCGGAGTACCCCTTCTCTGTGACAGGCTTGGAAGAATTTTGGCTGATTGTGATGAACTTCAATCGGCTGAACAACGTAGACAGATTCTCCAACAATGTCGAGAGAAAAATTTGATTTATACATAAAATGGAAGAAACCACCTAGCATTAACACTTTTATATATAGTATAGATTATCCAACTTTATTCCATGAGCACTACCAATAAGCATAACTCCTCTCCGAGCAATAGTACGGCAAGCACGTCTCTATTAATTTTTGTATATACTAAAATATATTAAAATATATTAAAATAGTAGAATGTGATTTTAATTAACATAAACTATAATATTTATTTTACAATATTTATTTTTCTCAGGTTATACGAGTAATTATTTATCATCGCTCATATGTGTAGTGATTTTTTTTTTCTTTTTAATTAGAGCCTTTTTGTTCTAGTAATTACTTTCATTTGGAGTTGTCTCATTTACTCTTGATTGTTTATTATATATTTTTTATTTTTAGAACAAATGACAAATGAATATTAATGAAAAACTAAACATAAATGAAAAATTGGATGGAGACATGATCATTGTCGTGAACCAACAATTCGCGAGTCAGAATCGACCGGGGTTCACAATTCAAAAGTATAAGACCATTAACCAACTCTTAAAGTTAGGAATTTGATGATAATTTTTTTCAAGAATAAAGGACTAATTAATATTAATGAAAAATTAAGCATAAATGAAAATTTGAATGGAGACATGATTATTGTAGTGAACCAACGGTTCACGAGTCAGAATCGACCAAGTTCACAATTCAAAAGTACTAGACCATTAACCAACCTTTAAGGTTAAGAGTTTGATTATGATTCTAAAATACAATTTCACAAATCAAGTGTTGGTTCAACCAACGATTACCGACCGATTTAAGCTGTTGTAGTTACAATTTTTTGTAACGAAATCTAAATACTGAAGAATCATATATTATTAATTAGTGTGTTTAATATGCATTATTATTAATTATTGTATTTAATATACATCAATGAACTATTTAATTATTATCTATTTTACTTATGACCTTGAAATTTTAATTATTTTACAGTGCATTTTTGTCCAGGAAGCAACAAAGCTACATCAGTTATGAAACGAGCGGAGTACCCTTTCTATGTGACAGGCTTGGAAGAATTTTGGCTGATTGTAATGGGCTTCCATCGGCTGAACAACGTAGACAGATTCTCCAACAATGTCGGGAGAAAAAAATGATTTATACATAAATTGGAAGAAACCACCTAGCATTAACACTTTTATATATAGTATAGATTATCCAGCTTTATTCCATGAGCACTATCAATAAGCATAACTCCTCTCCGAGCAATAGTACGGCAAGCACGTCTCTATTAATTTTTGTATATACTAAAATATATTAAAATAGTAGATTGTGATTTTATTTAATATTGATATACATAAACTATAATATTTATTTTACAATATTTATTTTACAATATTTATTTTTCTTAGGTTATTCGAGTAATTATTTATCATCGCTCATATGTGTACTGATTTTTTTTTTCTTTTTAATTATAGCCTTTTTGTTCTAGTAATTACTTTCATTTGGAGTTGTCTCATTTACTCTTGATTGTTTAATATATATTTTTTTTTATTTTTAGAACAAAGGATAAATGAATATTAATGAAAAACTAAACATAAATGAAAAATTGGATGAAGACATGATCATTGTCGTGAACCAACAATTCGCGAGTCAGAATCGACCGGGGTTCACAATTCAAAGTATAAGACCATTAACCAACCCTTAAAGTTAAGAATTTGATGATAAATTTTTTTTAGAATAAAGGACAAATGAATATTAATGAAAAATTAAACATAAATGAAAATTTGAATAGAGACATGATTATTGTTGTGAACCAACGGTTCACGAGTCAGAATCGACCGGGGTTCACAATTCAAAAGTACTAGACCATTAACCAACCCTTAAGGTTAAGAGTTTGATTATGATTCTAAAATACAATTTCACAAATGGAGTGTTGGTTCAACCAACGATTACCGACCGAGTTAAGCTGTTGTGGTTACAATTTTTTGTAACAAAATCTAATACTGAAGAATCATATATTATTAATTAGTGTGTTTAATATGCATTATTATTAATTATTGTATTTAATATGCATCAATGAGCTATTTAATTATTATCTATTTTACTTATGACCTTGAAATTTTAATTATTTTACTGCGCATTTTTGTCCAGGAAGCAACTAAGCTACATCAGTTGTGAAACGAGCGGAGTACCCTTTCTATGTGACAGGCTTGGAAGAATTTTGGCTGATTGTAATGGGCTTCCATCGGCTGAACAACGTAGACAGATTCTTCAACAATGTCGGGAGAAAAAATTGATTTATACATAAAATGGAAGAAACCATCTAGCATTAACACTTTTATAGATAGTATAGATTATCCAACTTTATTCCATGAGCACTACCAATAAGCATAACTCCTCTCCGTGCAATAGTACGTCAAGCACGTCTCTATTAATTTTTGTATATACTAAAATATATTAAAATAGTAGAATGTGATTTTATTTAATATTGATATACATAAACTATAATATTTATTTTACAATATTTATTTTTCTTAGGTTATTCGAGTAATTATTTATCATCGCTCATATGCGTAGTGATTTTTTTTCTTTTTAATTAGAGCCTTTTTGTTCTAGTAATTATTTCATTTGGAGTTGTCTCATTTACTCTTGATTGTTTATTATATATTTTTTATTTTTAGAACAAATGACAAATGAATATTAATAAAAAACTAAACATAAATGAAAAATTGGATGGAGACATGATCATTGTCGTGAACCAACAGTTCACGAGTCAGAATCGACCGGGGTTCACAATTCAAAAGTATAAGACTATTAACCAACCCTTAAAGTTAAGAATTTGATGATAATTTTTTTTAAGAATAAAGGACAAATTAATATTAATGAAAAGTTAAGCATAAATGAAAATTTGAATGGAGACATGATAATTAAATATTCTCCGTGGGATCGATACTTGGACTTAAAAATCCACTTTATTACTTGTACGATACGTGCACTTGCGTGTAGGTTTTCGGCCAATACATGGGAGGGGATAATTAGTAAAGAGGGCAACATAACTATTGCTGTCTTCATAATTAACAAATATGTGTGTATATGTTTATGAATAAATGTCTACAAATGTTGGATATATATATAATATATGCATGTATGTATATATAGGAAAACATATGAGTGATAATTATTTTGTGTGTATTGGTCATTGTAGGAAAACGACGTAGGATTATTGGATCACGTCTCTTCTAATTGCAAACCCAATCTTTGATTTGCACAAGTCAATTTTGATTACTATCTTGCTTCTTGATTGAATTTTCATTTTCAAAGGCTTGGAAAATTTGACCAATCATAATGTAGGGGGAGGATTAATTATTGGTTAGGTTTTCTTCCTTTATTTGTGATTGAATTAGAGTGGCACGAAAACGACACAAATTTGTTAGTGAACTAACAAATCGATTTGAACATTCGTTACGTGCATCCACTGGCTAAGCTAAGATTTGGTTTTATTGTACTGTTGACTAAAACATCACTAAGGTTGTTACGTGCATACATTGGCTAGTTTATTTTTTGTTGACTAAAATATCACGGAAATTAGAGGCAGCGCCTCCATTTTTTTTAAACAAACCAAATTATATTAAACAAGCTAAGCAAAGTATTTATAGATTTAAATAAAAAATAATATAGTGAAATTTAAAGTTATGTATAAAAATATATATGACTGTATAAACATTTCTCAAACTACAATAGATTGAGAAGCAATTTCCCCGGGCGGGCCTGGTTTGAGAATGTTACATTTTGCACCCCAAAAATTGCAGGGGTTAGCATTTTGCACCCTTAGGTTGCATATCTCATGGCAAAATGCACCCTGCAACTGTTTCTTGCGAGATTTTAACCAAAAGATAGATATATCGCGACATTTATTTAAAATTTTCAGTAGTTTCAGAAAAAAAGTTAAGAGGCTTTAATTTAGGACAAACAAAAGCTTCTTTGTATATGCAATATTAAAACAACATAAAATGTGAGTTTAGAATGTAAATAGACAATTACTTATAAAAAAAAAGAATAATCACCTAAATATGTAACATAAATACTAATGTTAGTGATGTACATGTTATTTGGACCATAGATTACAACTTTTGGAATTATTTAAAAAAAATAGCATTTTTTAGCTCATAAATTAATATTTCTTCATTTGTGTTTCATTTATCATATAATTAAATAATAATTTGAAAATAAAAAGTAAAAAAAAAAAAAAAAAAAAAAAAAAAAACTACCAAGAAACACTATATTTAAATGCTAAAATATTTAGCTATATTGATATTTTGGTTAAAATGTCACAAGAGATAGTTGTAGGTTGCATTTTCCTATGAGATATACAATTTGATGGTGCAATTTGCCGATTTTAAAATTCAAGGATGCAAAGCACCAATTCATGTTATTTTCAGGGTGCAAAACGCAATTCACCCGGGCTATAATATTAGTTGAATTGTATATGATAATTACATTATCTGTGATAATATAATACTTGATTATCTTACCTTTGAGATTTGTTATTACATATTATTTATAGGGGTTATATGCCAAACTAGGGGTGTAAACGAGCTGAGCTCGAGCCGAGCTCGCCTCTTTTGGCTGGCTCGAGCTCGAGTTATTTTGTCGAGCTCGAGCTCGTCGAGCTCCTCTTTTTTTGGCTCGAGCTCGAGCTCGTGTCAATTTTGTCGAGCTCGAGCTCGAGCCCATTGTCTTTTTTTTTTTAATATTTTTTTAATTATTATTTTATTATTAAAAATTATTTAAAAAAATAAAAAATAAAAACTAAATTGTAATTATATATATTTTTAATATTTGTATTTATTTCTATAATATTTTACATTATTATACATTATTTAAATAAAAATAACATATAAAAAATAATAATAATAATAATAATAAATCCGGCTCGCGAGCTCATGAACAACTGAAAACCGGCTCGAGCTCGGCTCGTCAGAAAGCTCGAGCTCGAGCTCGAAAATCTCGAGTCCGAGTTCGAGCTTTTTACGAGGCGGCTCTTCGAGCTCACGAGTCGGCTCGGCTCGTTTACACCCCTATGCCAAACACTTCATTGAGATTTTAATTCTTGATAAATCCTTATTTATAAATGATATTTGAGATAAATCCAATGGACCTGAAAAACCATATATTCCCCCACTAACTATTAATTAGTATAATTATTTAATTTATAAAAAATTATCCCCATAATCTACACTCAAATCTTCTCCAAAAATTATTCTCCTTATCACGGCAATTTAGTTTTTTTTTTCCTTTTCTTTTTTATTTTGTTTAATGGTTTTCTTTATTTCGATTTAAAAGAAAATTTTGTAATTATTTTATTTTTTTATTTTTTTTATTTTCAGTTTTTTATTTTAAATTATTTTTTTTCTTATTTATATTTTTCATGTTTTTTATTTTAATTTTAAAAGAATAGTTTTATTTCTATTTTCGTTTTTTCGTGGTTTTTCTTTTTTCTTAATTTCAATTTTTTTTAAATGTTTTTTTATTTATTTTCTTTCTAGTTTTTTTAAATAAAAACCACTCTATATAAACATGAAAACCACTCTGTCTAACACAACTATATAAACATGAAAACCACTCTGTATAACAACTATATAACATGAAAACCACTAAATTTATCGAAAATCACTATAAAATTAAAGTAAAAATTAATATAAAATAAGCATAAATTTGTCGAAAACCACTATGGAATTGAAGTAAATTTTACTATAAAATAAGCATAATCCACATTAAGAATAACTTAATCCACTGTTACATAAGTGTAATCCAGTATATGTTCATCCAAAACCACTATTAACAAATGTTCATCCAAAACCACTATTAACTAATATATATAAACAACTTCGGCATCACTTTGGTTGCTCAAGAACCTGAACCAAAAAAGAAAAAAAGGTAACGAATTGTCAGTTTAATTCATTCAAAAAATTCATTTCAAAAGCAAAATTTAAAATTCACTATAAATTTATCGAAATTCACTACATAAGTATTGAAAACCACAATAATTTTTGAACAAATTTTTATAGTGGATTAGGTTAATTATTGAAAACCACTATAAAAATCTATACATGATTATTGAAAATCACTATAAAATTATGTACATAATTTTTTTTTTTTTTTTAATAACAGAGGTTAATGTTGGGCTCAATATAATTGAAATTTTGGTTTAAATTTCGACCGGTCTCGTTTTTAATCACATATTCGAACTTAACCCCCAAACATTTGATATATCCTAATTCCACCACTATAGATTGCTGAAGGTTTTGTAGATTAATGTTACACTCAGAGGAATACATCAGTTGATATAGAACTATTATTCTAGGCATAATAAAACACACACACACTCATGTGTATGTGCGGTTAGTGTGTGATTACATAATAACATTTAGTGGGTGATTACATAATAGGGGCTATTTGATAAACACCCTCTATTCCATTTTGACTTCTTGGTAAATCCAAATTTTAATTAGATTTTTGACATAAGTCCAATGGCCTCAAATTACCCAAAATACCCTAACTAAACTCATTGGGCGTAGATTACCTTAATTATCACAACATTGTATCTTTTGGATTTCTTTATTTTTATATATATTTTTAATTCTGTTTTATTTTTATTTTCATTTAAATTTTATTTTCTTATTTATATATTTCTTTTTTTATTATAAGAAGTTGGTTTTATTTTTATTTTCGGTTTTCCAATTTTAATTTTAAAAAAAATGGTTTTTGATTTCTTTTCATTTTTTTTGGAAATAAAATATTTTATTAAATTGTCTTTTTTCATTTTTTTTTAAATTTCAATTAAAATATTAATTTTTTTTTTGTTTTTTACAGTGTTTTTTTATAATTTTTTCTTTTTATTTTTCTACGAGCTCGTCAAATTGAATCCACTACATATTTATCGAAATCTGCTGCTATATATTTATCGAAATTTACTATAAATTTCTCGAAATCCACTATAAATTTCTCGAAATCGACTAGAAATTTATCAAAATCCACTACATATTTATCGAAATCCGCTACATATTTATCGAAATTCGCTATATATTTATCGAAATCCACTATAAATTTATCGAAATCCGCTATAAATTTATCGAAATCCGCTATAAATTTATCGAAATATACTATAAATTTATCGAAATCCACCTTAACATTATCGAAATCCACTATGAAATTAATTTAATCAAAATATAAAATTAACGTAATCCACACTACAAACTTATCGGAATCCACTATATCATTAACATCACCCACTACAAAAAAATAGTCCCATCTTGAATAATTGAATCGTAAGATTTGAATCGTAAATCAAAAGATTTTAAACTCGGTATTGCGAATTTTCGTAAATGAGTCACACATGTTAAATTTGCAATTTGGGTGGAACGGCATGGAAGATGGAGTAAGTATAGTGGTGACTTTGCAATTTTTAAAACTGTTTCAGTCAGGGAAGTTAATTTCCAGAAATTACAAATTGACCCCCACTTGGGGTGAATTTCTTGTTTAAAGACCAAAAAACAATGTATGTAATATAGGTACCAAAAATCAGAAAATTTGATCGATTAGTTTATATTTAAGATTTATTTTAACATTCAAAGCGACATAGATATGAATGAATTGAATCGTACGAATTGAATCGTAAACCATAAGATTTTATGCTCGGTATTGCGAATTTTCGTAAATGAGTCACATACGATTATAACTGAGGAGGATTAGAAGCAAACTGCGTTGGTGGCGGATATTTCGGATATTGCAAGAGAGATCCAGTTCGGGGTTAAATCTGCAATTTGGGCGGAGCGGCTGGGAATATGGAGTAAGTATATGAGTGATTCTGCAATTTTCAAAACTGTTTCGGCCAGGGAGGTGGATTCCAGAAATTACAATTGACCCCAACTTGGGGTGGATTTGTTGTTTAAGGACCAAATTAAAAAAAAAATATATGTAATATATAGGGACCAAAAATCGTAAAATTTGATCGATTAGTTGATATTTAAGATTTATTTTAACATTTGAATCGGCATAGATAAGAATGAATTGAATCATAAACCATAAGATTGTATGCTCGTTATTGCGAATTTTCGTAAATGTGGCGGATATTTTGGATATTGAAAGAAAGATCCACTCTTTGGGGTCAAATTTGCAATTTGGGTGGAGCAGCTAGGGAGATGGAGTAAGTATAGGGTTGATTGTGCAATCTTCACAACTATTTCAGCGAGGGAGGTGGATTTTCGAAAATTACAAATTGACCTCCACTTGGGGGCATTTCCGGTTGAAAGACCGATATTAAAAATGGTATATAATATATGGACCAAATCTGTAATTATAACATGTTTATTATAAATAATATAATAAATTAAAGTTTTCTTCAATTGCAAATTGTACAATTTGATCGTTTTGTCGATATTTAGGATTTATTTTAATATTTGAATCGACTTAGGTATGAATAAATTGAATCGTAAATCATAAGATTCTAAACTCGGTAATGCGAATTTTCGTAAATGAGTCACACGCGATTATAGTTGAGAAGGACTTGAAACATACTGCGTTGGTGGCGGATATTTAAGATATTGCTAGAGAGATCCACTTTGGGTTAAATATACAATTTGTGTGGAGAGGCTGAGAAGATGGAGTAAGTATAGGGGTGATTCTGGAATTTTAAAAAATGTTTCGGCCAGGGAGGTGGATTTTCGGAAATTACCAATTAACCTCCACTTGGGGGCATTTTCGATTTTAGGACCAAAACTAAAAATGATATATAATATAGGGACCAAAATAGTAATTATAACACGTTAATTATAAATAATATAATAAATTATTGTTTTCTTAAATCGGAAATCGTAAAATTTGATAGTTTTGTTGATATTTAAGATTTAGTTTAACATTTGAATCGGCTTAAGTGCTTAAGTATGAATAATTGAATCGTAATATTTGAATCGTAAACCATAAGATTTTAAACTCGGTATTGCGAATTTTCGTAAATGAGTCACCCGCGATTATAGTTGAGGAGTCGAAGCATACTGCGTTGGTGGCAGATATTTCGGATATTGCAAGAGAGATCCACTTTGGTGTTAAATTTGCTATTTGGGTGAAACGACTGGGAAAATGGAATAAGTATAGCGGTGATTCTGCAATTTCCAAAACTGTTTCAGTCAAGGAAGTGGATTTCCAGAAATTATAAATTGACCCCCACTTGGGGTGCATTTCTTGTTTAAGGAAACGAGTATGTATAGGGTTGATTCTGCAATCTTCACAACTATTTCAGCGTGGGATGTGGATTTTCGGAAATTACAAATTAACCTCCACCTGGGGGCATTTTGGGTTTAAGGACAAAACTTATAAATGGTATATAATATAGGGATCAAAACTGTCATCATCACAAGTTTATTAAAATTAATATAATAAATTAAAGTTTTCTTATATCTTAAATTGTAATTTGATCGTTTTGTTGATATTTAAGATTTATTTTAACATCTTCCTAACCGCTATACCCAAATTGCTTATTTGACTCCAAAGAGTGGATCTCTCTTTCACTATCCAAAATATCCGCCACATTTACTAAATTCGCAATAACGAGCATACAATCTTATGATTTACGATTCAAATCTTACGATTCAATTCATTCATATCTATGTCAATTCAAATGTTCAAATAAATCTTAACTATCAACAAATTGATCAAATTTTACGATTTTTGGTCCCTATATTATTATACATTTTTTTTATATAATTTTGATCCTTAAACCAAAAATAAACCCCAAGTGGGGGTCATGTAATTTTTGGAAGTCCATCTCCCTGGCTAAAACAATTTTGAAAATTGCAGAATCACTCACATACTTACTCCATCTTCCCAGCCGCTCTACCCAAATTGCAAATTTGACCCCAAATTGGATATCTCTTGCAATATTCGCCACCAACGCAGAATGCTTCGACTCCTCCTCAATTATAATCGTGTGTGACTCATTTATGAAAATTCGCAATATCGAGTTTAAAATCTTATGATTTACGATTCAGTCTGTTCATACTTAAGTCGATTCAAAAGTTAAATAAATTTTAAATATCAAAAAAATGATCAAATTTTACGAACTACAATTTAAAAAAACTTTAATTTATTATATTATTTATAATAAACTTGCAATAGTTACATATTTGATCCCTATTCATATACAAAATTTTAATTTAGGTCCTTCAACCGGAAATGCCCCCAAGTGGAGGTCAATTTGTATATTTGAAAATCCACCTCCCTGGCTGAAATAGCTTTGAAAATTGTAGAATCACCCCTATACTTACTCCATCTTCCTAGCCGCTCCACCCAAATTGCAAATTTGACCCCAAAGTGGATCTCTATTTCACTATCCAAAATATCTGTCACATCTACGAAAATTCGCAATCTCGAGCATACAATCTTATGATTTACGATTCAAATCTTGCGATTCAATTCATTCATATCTAATTCAATTCAAATGTTAAAATAAATCTTAAATATCGGCTAATCGATCAAAGTTTACGATTTTTGGTCCCTATATTACCTACATTGTTTTTTTTTTGGTTTTTTTGTTTTTTTTTTATTTTTGTCCTTAAACAAGAAATGCACCCCAAGAGGGGGTCAATTTGTAATTTATGGAAATCCACTTCCTTGACTGAAACAGTTTTGAAAATTGCAGAATCAGCGCTATACCAATTCCATTTTCCCAGTCGTTTTACCGAAATAGCAAATTTAACACCAAAGTGGATCTCTCTTGCAATATCCGAAATATTTGCCACCAAGGCAGTATGCTTCGACTCCTCAACTATAATCGCGTGTGACTCATTTACGAAAATTCGCAATACCGAGTTTAAAATCTTATGATTTACGATTCAAATCTTACGATTCAATTATTCATACTTAAGTCGATTCAAATGTTAAAATAAATCTTAAATATCGACAAAGCGATCAAATTTTACGATTTACGATTTAAGAAAACAATAATTTATTATATTATTTATAATTAACGTGTTATAATTACTATTTTGGTCCCTATATTATATCCCATTTTTTATTTTGGTCCATAAACAAAATATTGTTTTCTGCACAAATTATTTCCTCCGATTTTCCTTTAATTATAAAATAATCCATAACATTTTTGGGTAAGTTCATTTCAACTCCTGATAAAACATTTTTATTATTATATTATCCTACAGTAATTTTTAAATACCGATTGCTGCACCCACTTTTTCCTGATAATTATATTACCACCCCTTCCAAGGCCTTCCTATTATTATATTATACACATGTCAATTTTTTAGATATTGCTCTAAGCACCCATTTTTTCATCTCATTTTCCTTTAATGACAAAATTAGCCCTAATATTTTTGAGTAGTTATAGTTCCACCCCTGATAAGCAGTTTTTATTATTATATTACCACCAGTAATTTCTGAAATATTGATTGTTGCACCCATTGTTTCGTTACATTTTCCTTTAATTCTTGAATCAGCCCTAACATTTGACGAAAACCCCCCTCCTGTTTGGGTAATTACAGCCACCCCCCTCAACTATGTATTTATCTTACGAAAAGACCCCTCCATAGGTAAATTTAAGGATGTTAATTCGGTAAAACCGGACCAAAATTTTGGTACGCCAACATTTCATACTGTTTACCGAACAAAATATACGATTTGGTTCGGTAAATAACCGAATTACATAAATTTTACATAAAAACTTGGCTGTTAATTTATTCACTATTATTTATCTGAGTATTATTGTACGTAGTGTTAGGGGCGAGTCCGCTATTTCCAAAGGGCTAATGCAAAAGCACGCCAATTTTTATTAATCTGTCCACCTAAAATCCAAAATAATTACAAAACTCCAATTTTTTAAATTTTTTTTTTTTGTTTTTCCTTGTCGTATTTTATGTTGTCAGAAAAAAGTCGTAATAAAAATAAAAACGGTACCGAGAAATACAAACTGTAGTTTGAGAAAATCGAAAATGAGTTCTTCGCATTTCTTGTCAGTCTCTATGACCAAATCCACCTACACGGAACGATCGACACACATCAGTATATACAAAAATTAAAAACAAACAAACGCGTCCCAATATATAAACTCCTAACATCATCATTCATCAGAACAAATTTCCGAAACCCGAAGAAGCAATCGAAGCATCGCCGAAGTCGACAATCGGAAAGCTGCGCGTAACAGTGAGCATAAATAGCACAGTCCCAACTGTTTTTAGAGTAATACGATTTACGAAACAGAAATTATAGTATGCAAATATTGATTTTTCACTGCAAAAATTATATTGTCGAAAACAGAGAGAAAATAAATTGTTTTTAGTTCTTCAACACTATGTTTTTGATTGAGGATATCAATACCTATAAATAATGGACAACACATTTCAGCAAAGTTGCAGCCTAAGAAATATTCTTCCCAATCAACATATAACAAATAAACAGAATATTCTATTCGGTTAATACGACAGCCTTCTTTTAACCTTGTGCCTGCTGATAACGATTAAGATGCTCCTTCACTTCCAGCCAAATCGACAAAATTCTGTCAATAATGAAAGAATTTATGGTCCCGAATTCGTATTATACAGAGATGTTATCTAAAATGTTATGACACTTGAGACAACATGCAGCGGAAATCTAAAGATTAAAAGACAATACTCAGAATTAAAAATGTTCACAAGTAAAGACTTGTGAACTTGTCCTTTACAGGACGGAAAAATATATTAAAATCAGTATTCCAAGAATACAAACAGAAGAGTGCGAAAACTTCTTCCTTATGAGTGAATCTTTTTCAAGATCACTCTTACAACCAAATCTAGATACTAAAAGAAAGATATCAAAAATTCTAGATTTCAAAGAATGTACTTATAAATAGTACGTACAACAGATCCTAGAAAACACACTAAAATTCTCGAGATTAAAACTTCAGCTCTATTTTTTTGTTTCCTCGAAATCTGTAATAATCTTGAGTCTTGAGTTTGGTATTTATAGACTTGCCAAGCTTCCACTCTTCAGCCCATGATCTGCAAGAAAACCAACCACAAGAGCACTCAAGATAATGGGTTAGTGGGTTAGTTAGGAAGTTAAGATAAATCCCATAATTAAATCCACTAAGCACTACTTAACCCTACTAAGCCCACTAACTAAGATTTAGTTTAGAAGTTAAGAAAAGTTAAAAACACATTGTGAAATTAATTCACGTGTTTCAAACTCCCCCTTTTTAACTTTCTGATCAAAACTAAATCTTAGTCAAAGACTCCCCCTGAGATATTGCTTGAACTCCCCCTGAATTTGATACCATTTGAAAAACATAGAAACAATAAATTAAAACCAAATTCAGCAAGATAGTCCAACAAAAGAAATAATCAAAGTGCAGTCCTAAACAAAAGTTCAGAGGGAAAATAAACAAAACACAAACAAAAATATTGTTCATGAAAACAATCTAAAGTAAAATATCCAAAGTCTCCAAGGTCTCCTCAGTTTCAGCTGCTGCTCCTCCTCCATCACTAGATCCACTGCTTTCTTCTTGAGCTTCCCCCTCTTTCTTTGCTTCCTCTTCATTGACTCCTTGCTCTCTGCCTCTAACATCCAAAGGATGAGATGTTCCTGCTTCAGTTTCATGATCTTTTTCTCCCCCTTTTTGATCAGAAAGAGCCTTCTGAATCATCTCCACCATGGACTGATGATAGGTAATCTGAGCTAGAGAATGAGTAAGCTGCTGCAATAGAAGATCTCTAGGAACAGACACAAGAAGGTTAGAAGTGTTGTCAACATGAGGTGCAACACCCTCAGTACCAATGTTATTTTGACCTGATTCAGTTGAGAGAAAATCATCTCCATTCCAGGGAAGATCTTGAACATGAGGAGCCCTCAGAAAATTTTGAGACACAGTGATCATGCCTTGTGGGGTGTGAAGATATTCTGAGTC
This sequence comes from Erythranthe guttata, assembly GCF_000504015.1. The sequence continues at coordinate 2,909,599 of NW_012194819.1, forward strand.
ATCTTGGCCCAAGTTTTGAGAGAGTAAGATGGAATAGATGAGAGAAGGATAGGGGAGGTGAGTGGAGGGTGAAATTTTCTGGGCAAGATGACCAATAGTATCAAAGAACAGTTTGCCAAAATCCACTGGTAAACCCATCCCCAATTTGTACATGAGTACAGCATGAGGTTTTGTTACCACAGAGACATTTTTGGATGGAATCCAATTCATCACTGTGAGTCTAAATAAGACAGAGTAAAAAGCAGTGAGTTGAGAGACTTGAAATTTTCTTGGGTGTGCAGGCCAACTTCTTAAACGGTTTCCAGAAATAACTTTGCAAATCTCAGTAAAATCACCATAATTATCCTCATCAATCACAGTAGGAGTTTGCAAATGAGAGTTGATAATTTTGGGAGAAAATGAATAGATGGCATTGCGCACAAACACTTTACCAAAATTTGGAGAGTTTTTCTTTAAAAATGAGGTTTGCAAGTTGGCATAAAACTCCTTCACAACCAAGGGATCATAAGAGCAGGCAATCTCAACTAGGTTAAGGATTTTTCTTTGGTGAAGAAAAGCTGTTATCCTATGCCTATCAAATTCTTCCTTAGAAATTTTCTTTTCCTCAATGAAATGACAATTCATGACTTGAGGACTCAACAGTGAATCAGACTCAAAATAGAAATTAGGACTGAAGGCATTTGTTACCTCAAAAGGGGTTGACAAGTTCTTCCCATCCAGGTCTGGTTCTTCTTCTTCTGAGGAATCATCATCTTCTGAATCTTCAAGCTCATCAGGGACATATGCTGGTTCAGGTGATGCAGCACGTGGGGCAACACCTTCTTCCTGCTGAGAAGAGTCTTCAGAGGATTCACTGTCGGAATCAGAAGAGGACAAGTTTTTGCGAAAAGTAGCTAGTGGAACCTCCCAACTGTCTTCACTTTTCTCTGATTCTTCAGCCTGAGGAGGAATTGTATCTGCTTGAGCTGCTGCTTCTGCCAGGGTTTCCAGAGGATCTCCCTGAGGTGCTGATGGAGTTTCTTCTGTAGTGGTGAACTCCTGAGCATCGACAAATGGAATGTCTACATGCTCTGCTGATGACATTCCAGAGAAATCAGGCATTTCTTCATCCTGATAAGGGGCAGCATCCTCAGCAGCATTCTGAGGAACATTTGCTGAAACAGTAGGTGCAGCAGCATCTTCTGGAGCATGTGCAGCAACACCTTCAGAGACAGGTGCAGCAACACCTTCTGAACCAGGTGCAGCAACACCTTCTGAAACAGGTGCAGCAACACCTTCTGAAACAGGTGCAGCAACACCTTCAGGAACAGAATGTTGAGAGGCTGCTGTTGCCATGCTGGGCTGCGACGTCTCCCCCTGAGTTGATGCTGGGGAAGGTGAGTTGTTGGATGAAGACTCAGAGGAGCTGGAGGACAAGGCTTGAGCCTGTGGTGCAGCAAAGGTAGGATCCCCTGCTTCGTCATCAGTTTCTTCATCTACCAGATGAAGACCTCTTCGTGGGTTTGACTGAACTGGAGTGCGGCCACCTCTGCTTCCTCTTCTTCCACCTCTGCTTCCTCTCCGGGGAGAGTTTTCTCCTCTTCGGCGTTGTGGCACCGCAGTGTTCAAATCTGGAAACGGGTTCGTGCGCTTTGACCGGCGCGTTGGAAATCTTCCGGCGGTGGAAGAGGGACCCACAAGATCAAAGTTGTCTGGGTCAATCGGGTTCAGCTCGTCGCCGGGCTCAATGTAGCTGATAGGAACAGCTTCAAAGTTGATTGGATGAACGATGATGGCCAGATTTGGGTCTGCTGGTACAGGTGCTGCAGCATCGTTGTGGACATCACCATCGACGGCTGGAGGAGGATTTCTAGGTGGGGATGCCATGATACAGTAGATAAAGTAAAATTGCTTCTTTGTGCTTTTGATTTTTGAGTGTGAATTTTGTGAGAAGAAGCACGAAATTTATAAGCCCTAATTTTTGCTGAAGAAGAAAGAAAAAAATTGAAGTGGAGAAGGTGAAGAAGTGGTGTCCGTTTTTCTTGGGGAGAGTGTGATTAAGGAGAATAAAATTTCCTTGGCAGTTTAAAATAAAAACGTGACACATGGCACAATAAGGAGTGGACTTAGTGGAAAATAAGGAATTAACCCATGTACCCATGACCCATATAAATAGGGATAATTAAAATGAAAAGAGAAAAATCAATAAAACCGTAGCACTGAAGAAATATTCACAAATAATAGAGAAATACATTTATTAATGATTAATAGTGAGAAAAATTTGCTGACAGGCATAGATACTATTATATCTGTATATTTATATATTTATTATTATATATATATATATATATATATATATATATATATATATTTTTTTTTTTTTTTTTTTTTGTTATAATAATATATATATATATAAACTCTTATTTTCAAGTCAAACAATTCACATGGAACATGATCAAGTGTTCAGTTTGAAGGTTCCTCAGTTACTAAGATATGACTATCAAAATAGAGGAGTTTGACTTATGTGAGTGTAATTATTTGTCTAAATGTTTACATGAAGCATGATCACGTTTCAAGGTGAAAGACTTCCAGTTACTGATTTAGAAAATAATACATCACAGTGAAGTCATTATTTAATGAAGCTAATGCTTCAGTAAATTGTGTTGCAGCTTAAGATATTTGATGAAGTGCTGCAACACATTTCAGGACATGTTTATTGAGTACACATCCCGAGAGATTTTCTGAGTTTTGAAAACCTCTCATAATCTAATGCCTTTGTAAAGATGTCAGCCAGCTGATCTTCTGTAGGAATGTACTTTAAGGACACTATATTTTTCTCAACTATATCACGAATAAAATGATGTTTAATATCTATGTGTTTAGTTCGTGAGTGTTGAACGGGATTTTTTGAAATGTCAATAGCACTTGAATTATCACAATATATGATCAGGGTATCACTGGTTAACCCATAATCTCCCAACATTTGTTTCATCCAAATTAGTTGACCACAACACCCTCCAGCAGCTACATATTCTGATTCAGCTGTTGAAAGAGATACACAGTTTTGCTTTCTACTAAACCAAGAAACTAGATTATTCCCCAAAAAGAAACATGCACCTGATGTGCTTTTTCTGTCACTAATATCCCCAGCCCAATCAGAATCACTAAAGCCTATCAAGTTTGTATTTGTGTCTTTGAAAAACTGAATCCCTAAGTCTACTGTACCTGCAACATACCTAATAATCCTCTTCACAGCTTTAAGATGGGTGACCTTGGGATTTGCTTGATATCTGGCACACACACAAACACTAAACATAATGTCAGGCCTGCTTGCTGTTAGATACAGAAGGCTTCCAATCATGCTTCTGTAGAGAGTGCTGTCGACATCTTCTGCAACATCATCCTTAGACAGTTTTTGGCTGGAACCCATTGGAGTTTTCATGTGCTTGGCTGATTCCAACTCAAACCTTTTGACCAGGTTGAGAGCATACTTCTTCTGATTCACAAACATTCCTTCACCTGTCTGTTTGATTTGGAGTCCTAAGAAGTAATTCAACTCCCCTACCATACTCATTTCAAAAGTGTGAGACATTGAATCTACAAAAGACTGTAAAAGGTTAGCACAAGTAGAGCCAAAAACAATGTCATCAACATATATCTGAACAATAATGATATGATTATTAGTTCTTCTAACAAATAGGGTTATGTCTGCCTCCCCTCTATTGAACTGTATTTCAAGTAAGAAGTCAGTGCGTCTTTGATACCATGCTCTAGGAGCTTGTTTAAGACCATATATTGCCTTCTTAAGCTTGAAAACATGATTAGGCTTGGCAGAATCTTCAAAACCCTTTGGCTGTTCAACATATGCTTCCTCATTTAAAACCCCATTCAGAAATGCACTTTTGATATCCATCTGATACAGTTTGATTTTAAGAAAGCAGGCTATAGCAAGAAGTAATCTAATAGATTCAATTCTAGCTACTGGAGCAAAAGTCTCATCAAAGTCTATACCCTCAATTTGAGTGTATCCTTGTGCTACTAACCTAGCCTTATTTCTAACAACTGTACCTTTTTCATCAGTTTTGTTTTTGAAGATCCACTTAGTCCCTATCACATTTACATGGCTTGGTCTGGGAACTAAGTACCACACATCATTTCTGATGAATTGATTCAACTCTTCATGCATTGCATTTACCCAGAATTCATCCTTCAGAGCTTCTGCAATATTCCTGGGTTCCACTGAAGACACAAAACAAGTGGTTCCAGTTAGTGCACATTCAGAAGATAAATTAGCAAATCTTACCATATCTCTGTAGTTCACTCTCTCTTTTCTTCTGGTTCTTATTCCACCAAAGATATCACCCACTACTTGAGTTGATGGGTGATTTTTCTGGATTCTGCTTGATGGTTCCTTTCTGCAGACATCTAGGGTTGGTTGCAACTCAGTCTCTGTAGGATGTGTTGAGTCAGATGTGGTGACACTTGGCTCAGCACCTTCTTCTCTTAAGACTGGACTGTTTGTGTCTGGGCTTTCTGTGGCAGAAGTGTCTTCTTCTGTTGTTTCCCTTTCAGCAATCAAGTCATCAACTTCATCTTCAGCTGTTTTACTGCGGAGATCAGCAAAGTCATCAAATACCACATTTACAGATTCAATAATGGTTCGAGTTCTTAGATTGTATACTCTATAAGCATGACTGTTATTAGAGTATCCCATAAACAAGCTCAAATCACTTTTTGAATCAAATTTAGCTAGATGATCTCTATCATTTAGAACATAGCAGACACACCCAAACACATGCATGTATTCTAGATTAGGTTTCTTACCATAAAGAATTTCATATGAAGTCATCATAGATCCTAATCTTAGATACACACGGTTTGAGATGTGACAGGCTGTGTTGACAGCCTCAGCCCAAAACCTTTTAGACAAATTTTTTGCACTCATCATCACCCTAGCCATTTCCTGAATAGTTCTGTTTTTCCTTTCAGCAATGCCATTTTGCTGAGGAGTTTTTGGAGCAGAAAATTCATGCTTTATTCCCTTTTTATTACAAAAAGCAAAAAATAAAGCATTCTCAAATTCTTTTCCATGATCAGATCTTATCCTACGAACAGAAACTTGAAATTGAGTTCTAACAAACCTGTACAAATTTTTGAATACTTCAAAGGTGTCTGATTTTTCTCTCAAAAAATACACCCAAGTATATCTTGAAAAATCATCAACACATACAAAGACATATTTTTTACCACCTAGACTTTCTACCTCTATAGGACCCATAAGATCCATATGTACAAGTTCAAAACAAATAGTGGTACCAACGTGTTGCAACACTTTGTGTGGTACTCTGGTTTGCTTTCCCTTCTGGCACATTCCACATATAGGAATATCCTTGATCTTGAGATCTGGTACTCCTCTTATGGCATTGTACTTGTTGAGCAGCTTCAGATTCTTGAAGTTTGTATGTCCTAGTTTCTGGTGCCACAGCTCTACTTCACTTACTCTTGAACTCTTGCATGAGATGGTGTCACCTGTTTGATAGCAATTATCCATTGATCTGGAACCTGTAAGTACACAATGATTTTGATTATCAAACACAGAACAACAGTATTTATCAAATTCTACACGTAGATCATCATCACACAATTGACTGATACTAATGAGATTTGACCCCAATCCTTCAACATGTAAAACATTTGAGAGTTTTGGAAGCCCCTCAATACTGAGTGTTCCACGTCCAACCACTTTGCCTTTAGCTCCTCCTCCATAGGTTACACGTCCTCCATTAAGTGTGTGGTAGTTTGATAGAAATTCCTTTGTTCCAGTCATGTGCCTAGAGCATCCACTATCAAAGTACCATGAACCTGAAATGTTAGCATTTAAAGAGGTGTATACTGCTTTGCACAAAAATTTACCTTTGGGAGTCCATATTTTACACTCCTTTTTGGTAGATTCTACCTTTTTCTTTGAAGTGTTCCTTGAAGTGTTGTGGCTTATTTTATACAACATTTTGTCACTGCTGAGTTTTTCACAAAATGGACGAATGTGTCCTGGTGAGAAACAGTAATGACAAACATAACCTCTTATTCTGGAATCTGGAGTGGTGACTGTGGACTTCCTGCAATCCTTTCTGTTTGCACCCTTCTCTTTTACAAAGACAATTTCTTTCTTCTTAACTGGCTTCATTTGTGTTTTGAACCCTAGCCCTTCATGTTTGTAGTGCTTTTCCATTGACACAATCTCTTCGAGCTTAGTTGTGCCAGTGTTCATCCTCTTGATTGCTAGAGTTGCCTTTTTGAGTTCTTCTTTCACTTTTGCCAGTTCAAGATCCTTCTTGGTGATTCCAACCTCCAAATGTGTGATTGTTTCTTTGAGGGAGGAATTTTCCTTGTTGGCTGCATCTAGAGCTTGAGTCTTATTCTCCAAGTTTCTGATCAGCTTTTTACACATTTCTTCATCATCACTGACTGCTTCATTACTGGATTCTGCTGCATTCACAGAAATAGAGTTTAAACATGTATATTGATCAGTATTTAACTCACAAATTGAAAGTTTTTCAGAAAGTGTTGCAGCATCCAGGGAGACTCCTTGGGATTCTGTTTCAGTGGAACTTCCAGTAAGATATCTGACAGAAAGAGCTTGTTTAGAGGATTGCTGTTCTTCTGTCTGTTCAGGTTGTTCTTCCTCCTCATCACTGACAGCACAAATCAAACTCATTCCTCTCCTTCTCAAGGTATTTGCACATTCATTAGCATAATGTCCAAATCCTGAACAGGCCCTGCATTTAATATGATCCAAGTTAGGTGGTTCAGAATTTGAACGAATAAAAGAAGAATTTTTTAAATTGTTTTGAGAAGGTGTTTGAGGAAATGTTCTCTGTGGAATAGATCTGTTCCGGGGATGAGTTTGTCGATTTTGTGGAGACCCTTCTGAGAATAACTGCCTGGGCTTGATTCCACTTCGTCTGAACGCCCTATTGAATTTCTGAATCTGAAATGCCACATTATTGAGGCATTCTTCTGCATCATCATCATATTCCGGAGCAACATCTTCCTTCTCTAATTCTGCCTGGAGTGCATTTGAGATAGCCTTTCCTTTCTCCTTTCTTTGATCTTCGAAGTTCATCTCTCTGGACTTGAGACTTCCTATTAATTCGTCCAGCCATAGAGATGATGTATCTTTAGCCTCCTCAATAGCAGTAACCGTCATGCTGAACCTTTCTGGAAGAGTTCTCAATACCTTATTCACTAGTGTCTCGTTGCTCAAAGGACCACCTAAGGATTGAAATTCATTAGCCAAGTCAATCAGCTTCTCATTGTACTGAGAAATTGTTTCAGTTTCCTCCATTCTCAGTCTCTCAAATTTGGAAGAGAGTAATCTGAGCTTGGTTCTTTTGACACTATCTGATCCCTCACAATGTAGCTGAAGAATTTCCCAAGCATCCTTTGCAGAAGTGCATACAGAGATTAATTTAAACATTGTTAAATCTACTGAATTGAAAATTGCATTTAACGCCTTTGAGTTTTGGTTAGCATTTGATAGATCGTCTGGTGTCCACCGTAATTCTGGAGTTGGAAAAACATCTCCGTCCACATCTGTGATAGTTGGTGGCTTCCATCCAGTGAGAATAGATCTCCATGCTCTCTCATCAATGGCTTTGATGTACGCCCTCATCTTGACTTTCCAGTAGGTGTAGTTCGTGCCATCAAGTACAGGAGGTCGCATAGAAGCAGTCATCTGAGTATCCATCACGAATTCGTTTCTGTAAAGAAAATAGGAACAAACACTTAGTATACGTCAAGTGTTGGCTCTTGATGCCAATTGAAAGAATTTATGGTCCCGAATTCGTATTATACAGAGATGTTATCTAAAATGTTATGACACTTGAGACAACATGCAGCGGAAATCTAAAGATTAAAAGACAATACTCAGAATTAAAAATGTTCACAAGTAAAGACTTGTGAACTTGTCCTTTACAGGACGGAAAAATATATTAAAATCAGTATTCCAAGAATACAAACAGAAGAGTGCGAAAACTTCTTCCTTATGAGTGAATCTTTTTCAAGATCACTCTTACAACCAAATCTAGATACTAAAAGAAAGATATCAAAAATTCTAGATTTCAAAGAATGTACACTTATAAATAGTACGTACAACAGATCCTAGAAAACACACTAAAATTCTCGAGATTAAAACTTCAGCTCTATTTTTTTGTTTCCTCGAAATCTGTAATAATCTTGAGTCTTGAGTTTGGTATTTATAGACTTGCCAAGCTTCCACTCTTCAGCCCATGATCTGCAAGAAAACCAACCATAAGAGCACTCAAGATAATGGGTTAGTGGGTTAGTTAGGAAGTTAAGATAAATCCCATAATTAAATCCACTAAGCACTACTTAACCCTACTAAGCCCACTAACTAAGATTTAGTTTAGAAGTTAAGAAAAGTTAAAAACACATTGTGAAATTAATTCACGTGTTTCAAATAAAATTACTCCCCCATTAGAAAACATTAAATAATGCTATACCTTTATTTTTTTGTTGTTAGATAAATTTCACACCACAGCAGCTGTAAGAGTGCTCGCATTGTCCCTTCCAAAAAAGTCACGAGAACAGCTTTCAATAGTCTGCGACAAAAGTTATCGAATAAATAAACAATAAATTAAATAAAATCACAATATACCAATGTAATAATTTCGTGGGATCTCGAGCTGATTTCATTAATCGACGTTTCTCCAACTTTTCTTTTAGCTGCAAGGATTAACAAAAATGATGATTTTGTACTCTTAAGCCTTGTTTGGCAATCATGATTAGGCATGATAGACAATATAATGAAGCTCCATCGAATGTTCCCAAACGAGGCCCTAAGAAATCTAACAGTCGTTTTGATTAGGAGCAATGGTTCCAAATTATCAAGAATTGAAACGGAGCCTATAAAAAAAATCCAACATATTAGCGTCAAAAGAACCACCCATCTATAGCAATTTGTACCAAACAATAAACAAAAAAGAATAAACCAAATAGAAGAACACTTTCGAGGAAATATCAACGATGCACGTAAAAATACTTTCCCTCGTAAGATCACCTTGAGCTGGCAATGTAAGTTTAGAATGATGCATTAAGGAGGCATCATGGCTGACCCTATTAAAGTCAAAATAGAAATATTAGTTCCAAATTTGGAAAAAAGACAAACAACAAGAAAACAAATGCAAATGGTTAAAGCCTGATAATGAATAGTAAAAGAACCTCATAATGAATGTCAATTTTCCCCATTTTAGGGCTCATTCTTTCACGGTCCTATTGCTTGAAGCTATTAATTGCCTGCTTTTAATTGGATGTGTGGCATGCAATAAAAACAAAAGAGCATCATGCTTACGGAAAATGCGCTCTGAAATCATAACTGAAATCAATTATTATCTGCACAAAGCAACATGAGAAAGTAACTGTGGGATTTAAAAAGATTGGAGGTGGAAGATGAGGACGACGATAAATTTTTCCTGTGTTAAATCAAATATTTTCTTCATCCGCAAATATTTGTCCGGCTTTGTGCGCCCCGTGAAGAACACCCCTGCACGAATTGTTGAGTGATTGAATAATGATGCTCACACAAAGGCCTGCGCATAATGCCGTTATCAGAAATTAAAACCAAATTATGGAAGGAAACGATTTAATAAAAAATGAATATTGCTGTAATAAATGTAAACACAGAAAAAGAACAGAACTGATAAACCTAGAAGCAAAGGCAACGATTCTGAAAAATCATAATACAAGGCAACCACATGTACCCAGATTACCACCTATAAACCAATATAATAAAACTTATACATAGATAACCTAACTCATGTACATGTTTGAAACTCGGATTCCCAGAGAAAACAATGCAAAATTGAAAAACAAAATAATGAATTTATAGATTAGAGTCGCAACACTGACAAAAGAGGCTAGGTATATATATAGTCATATCATATTAATAAATAAAGAAAACAACTACATACCTAAACAAATTAGTGAAGTCTTTATATTTTATTATAGAATTAGAAGTGTAAAATGAGATTAACCTAGCGAAGATGTCACTTTTAATGTGCTTAAAATCAGAGAAACTAATACTCACATAACTATCAGAAACCTTTTATTGTTGCAGCTAATAATAACAGTAATACAACATGATACACTTAAAACTAATAAGAAAATTTCAAAAGTACCAACCTGTACTAAATAAACAAGCAGCATTTTGTGATACAGAAGAGAACATGGAATCATAGAGCGTAGCTGAATTCTAATATGTTTTACCAGACTATGTAAAATGAGGTTAACGTATTAATATGATCAGCACACGAGACCCCCCAAGCAGATCTGCAATGAAAGTGTTTACATTCATTAGTTGAAATTCCAGTCGAGAATCGTAGCATAAATTAAACAATCGATACCAGACCTCATTTGATTAAAGGTAAAAAGAAAAATTGTGCAAACGAAACACAAACCATAAATTCAGCTACAGCGGTTTGCGGCACATTTGCTTGTTTGCCACACGCCTCAATTTTCTAAGTTGTAGTTGCCTCATCGCTTTCACCTGCTTCAACAATGCATGATCTTAAAATAAGGAAAAAATCACCAAAACAGAGCTAAACAAAAACAGAGGAGTCGAGGTAAACGGAATATGAGATAAAATAGATTTTTACCTGGTAAATAGGTCTGGACATGCCACCTGTTGCTGGAGGAAGATCGGTGACCATCTTGCCATTATCCAGAAAACCTCTCGGAGTGGTGAATATAGGTAAATCTGGCCTAGAAGATTCCAAGGCATCCCTCATCGACAAATGCTCTTCTCTTGAAGCATCTATCGGCCTAATTGATGGTACATGAGGCAGTTGACCAACAGAATTCATGGGGTTGTTAGAAAATCCACCAGAATATTTTGGAATTCTTTCGGGGGATCTCGTTTTCGCTGCATTTGAATTCCAAGAAGCATAAGAATTTTTAATCGTTGAACCTATCGGTTGTGTTTCAGCAGCCCTTCTAGAAGGTGGTGTAGCTCTTGATGCCTTGTCGTGTAGTTCCATCTTTTTACGCCTCTCGTTTTCGAGCTCTATATGCTTTGACATTCTCTTGCGTGTTAGTTTCAGGCGAAGACCTCTTCAATCTACAGCAATAAAATTTAAATACACCATGAAATTTATTGATTAAAAAGAGACGAAAAAAGCTAACACGAGGGAGCATCTATTTTACGAAATTAACTATTACCGTCTAAACGGCTGTTGTACCCGTAGCTCCGTGCACTGACACCCACTCTCATTCTGAATCAACAAATCATAAAAAAAAAATTGCTAATTTCCACTTATACAAATGCACAAGCTAGAAAGTAAATTGAAATAAAATACCAGTAGAAAGGTGAAAGCAACAATCACCTTTTGGCAATGCAAAATCGACGATCATCACTGGTCCGAAAAGACTCCGACGACGGTCTTTTGCTTCCGGATAGCACCAAAGCATTCCGGCGAACTCCATTGGAATCTCTCGACGAATCCTTCACCACCTTCTGCGCATCACGAAAAATGCAAACACCCGCAGAATTAGCTTAATTATCAAAACGACGATGAGCGGAAATCTCGTTTGAGATGAAAAGTAATTAATACAGGATTGCAAAATTAAGCAGTCCACAGTCATGGATAACGAAAACAAAAAGGGGCAGAATTACATGAGTACCTGACCGGAGCGGCCGAGAGTGATAGTTACTTGAGGCTTCGCCATTTTATAAATTTCTCAATCAATTGCTTCTACGGCTGAGTTGACTCATTAATACAGAGGTTTCTGTACTCGCAACCGTTGACGAGCACGCGAATCAACCTAGGGTTGCAAAAATTAGTTAACTGGAATTTTCCGATTGTAGGCGGAGAAATGGCTGGGGGAAAACAGATGGAGAACATATGACGAAGAGCATGAGGAAGAATTGGCATTGCTAAATCGACGATCATCACTGCTCCGAAAAGACTCCGACGACGGTCTTTTGCTTCCGGATAGCACCAAAGCATTCCGGCGAACTCCATTGGAATCTCTCGACGAATCCTTCACCAGCTTCTGCGCATCACGAAAAATGCAAACACAGGCTATAAACAGCCTTAAAGAAAGAACAACCCAAAATTCTGCATTGATGATCTACCATCTGCCACTACGGAGAGCGAATAAACAACCGTCAGTATGATTACTTTAATTTTACATTCGAAAAGACGAAAATAGATGAAAACTTGCCAAATAGTCCTCCCTCACACCCGACGACGGTCTTTTGCTTCCGGATAGCACCAAAGCATTCCGGCGAACTCCATTAGAATCTCTCGACGAATCCTTCACCAGCTTCTGCGCATCACGAAAAATGCAAACACAGGCTATAAACAGCCTTAAAGAAAGAACAACCCAAAATTCTGCATTGATGATCTACCATCTGCCACTACGGAGAGCGAATAAACAACCGTCAGTATGATTACTTTAATTTTACATTCGAAAAGACGAAAATAGATGAAAACTTGCCAAATAGTCCTCCCTCACACCAAATTTGGTTTGAATAAAGTTGGAGTGTAGCCGCGTAGGTAAGCAATTGCCAGTAACAGCCGGTCGAGCAAATTCAATAATTTCTGCATCGATTAACAATAAGAGGTAACTAAGCAAGCATATTTACCAATTAAATATCTGGACGAGGAAAGCTAAAGACAAAAAAATATGCTGAAATGTCCTACAAAAAGAAATTCAATTTATATATGCTGATCAACATATGCCTTTATACATTTGAACAATTCAATAAGAGTCAAAACCGTTAGCAATAAAGAAAATTTACTTCTTTGTTCAATGAAGGCAAGATATGAATGAAAAACAACGAACAAAAATATTGTTATTGATAAAAGTAGGCAGAAGTTTGAAACTTGTTACCCGATATTTTCTCAAGCAAGACTAAATAGTGGTCCGATATCCATTCATACTCTTTCTCCCCCACTTACTGCAATATCGGACACAATTCATCCCCCGCCCAATTATTATTAGCTGTAGAATAGAACCTTACAACCAATCCCTTTTCTAAAACCTAATCTTCACCAAAAAAAAAAAATCGAAATTTGTTTTTTCCGGTCTCTGAATTATTGCGCACTGATGCCGGGAAACGACGAGTTTTCGGTTTCCGGTCCCTAGTCGCGGCAGTCTTCCGCCGCAAACATGGCTTTATCGGCGGAGAATGCGTTGTTCAGAAAGTACGAGATCGGGAAGCTTCTAGGCTGCGGCGCGTTCGCGAAAGTGTACCACGCTAGGGATATTTCCAACGGCCGGAGCGTCGCCGTGAAAGTGGTGAGCAAGAGCAAGCTCAACAACAATGTTAATCTAATGGCGCACATAAAACGCGAGATTTCGATTTCGACCATGAGCCGGTTGCGCCACCCTTACATCGTCAAATTGTTCGAGGTTCTCGCCACCAGGACGAAGATTTATTTCGTACTGGACTTCGTCAACGGCGGCGAGCTGTTCGCGAAGGTCGTCAAGGGCCGGTTCTGTGAGGATCTCAGCCGGAAGTACTTCCAGCAGCTGATCTCCGCCGTCAGCTACTGCCACCTCCGCGGCATCTCCCACCGCGATTTGAAGCCGGAGAATCTTCTCCTGGACGAGAACGGCAATCTGAAGGTCTTCGATTTCAGTCTGAGCGCGTTGACCGACAACGTCCAACAAAGCTCCACATATTAAAATTCTGAAATTCTAACAAACAGACATATAGTCTATAGATGCAGATTCATGATCAACCACAATTTTCTCTAAACAAATCGAATATAACATATATAAGTAAACAAACTTAAATAACATTCATGTTTATCATCAATCATATGTTTATAAATTCATGGATTGGTACCTCAACAAAGGGGGAAAGGGTGAGCGATCTCCGAAGAGAGATGGGGCAGGGGCAGGGGCAGGGGCAGGGGAAAAGAAAGTTGCAGCCTCATATGTATGGTTGGAAGAGGGTCGTCGAAATCAATGAAAGCGGCGGTCAGCAGCGGTGGCGGTGCGGCGGCAGAAGGAGGAGAAGAGAAAGGGGAAAAAGAACGAGACTCGTATATACATTTCTTCTTGTTTTGTTTGGTAATGATGCAGCTATTTTTATGTGCCTAATTCGAGTTGCAAACTTGTTTTCCTGATATCTATCAGTGTTTACTCATATTTAAACACTTCATTTTTTGCACAGATTAAACACTATCCATTATGTTGTCTTTTGTTTCCTTGATTGCTATTTAACAGGAGTTTTTTTCATAAAGGAACTATGAAGCAAGACTATGCAGAGGTTTCTACATGGATTTGTCTTTGTTGTAGTGAAATGGTAATTATTTTCCTTGTAAATCTTTAAGAGCTGCGATAAATAGAAATTTATATCTTTGATTGCTATTAACAGTAGTTTTATCGTCAGTGATTAGGATGTGGAATGTTCACCTCTCCACTTCTCATTATCGCGAGGTATTTTACTTTTTGTTTTTTTTCTTTTCTTCCCCATTTTGTACTGGTTTTCTAGATAAGAATGGAGCATCCCGGATTTTGTATTCGAAGCTGTTTTCCCATTTCTTTGCGGATTCAGAGCAACTTCTCAACAATTTGCAATTGCCCTGTGAGTTTCATTTTCTTTCTCTCTGTTTTGTTTTTGCTTTCCCGTTGGTCATAATGTTTTTCTTTTTCTATTAATACCAATTTCCAAATTACCTGGTCAATAACAGGTTGTAGATTTTAACGAGGATGCTCGTGTTCACCACTTCAAAGGTAGCAAGCACTTCCAGATAATAATTTGTTGTCTTTGTTGTTCCGTTCTTTTTGTGCGTGTGTGCTTTCCTTATCGTGGAGGAATTTGATGTTTTTTCTTCTGTGTTTTTTATCTATTATTTGATATACTCCAGAAAAATAACGGCAATTAAATTTCCCCACTTCGGTGTTTTTTGGGTTTCAATAACCACCATATATGCCCATAGGGTCAAGATTTGATGTCTTGCCTTCAGAAACTTATGTAAAGAGAAGAACTCCAATGGGGGGGGCGTGTTCAACCTTATTTTAATTAGAAGTTATTAATCTCAAAGATGAAGTTGTCTATTTGGACATGATATTGCCTGCTTTAGCACTGCCAAATTATGTTCTAAAGTTAGCTGTGTTAGTAGTTGTGCCTAATGAACTATCGATGTGCTACTAATATGAAATGTTCTTTTTGGTTTAACTAAAAGGCCCAATTTCCTGAACATAGCCTCGGTAGAAGCAAACCCAACTAATAAGCAAGCCCTTGGTCACCGAGCCAACCTCGTCCAACACCATTTACGAGAAGGTGCGGTCGTCTCAATCATATATTGTTTCAGGCAGGACAATTTCGGCGAGGAGGAGGTGTGTATCTTCAGCCAGAGAGAGCGGAAGTACCCCAATGGCGAAAAGTCAAATCAGGCCTCAAAGTCGGGATAATGGAAAGCCACTGGTATAGGATAGCACCAGGTTTTGTTTATTACAAGATATCAGAAAAACCGAGTTACTTTGGGTATTTAAGAATTTTTCTTGCTCATTGAGTAATTTTGATTTTGTTTTTGTTTTTGTTTGTTTAGCACCTTGTCTTGCTCGTTGGCATATGGTTCTAAATAAGCACATTTCTTTATCCAATATCATTTTTTTTAGATGTATAGGGAGTTGCAGAATTAGTACATTTCTGTAACCAATAACATAATTTTTTGAAATGTATAGGGATTTCCATAATTTTTGTTTCCGTTATGCTCTTTTATTATTTACAATTTATTCTTTGAAACTGTAATTGGTTATTGTTTTTTCGCTATTAATCTGCAAGAGGGAACAAGTTCTTCAAAAACTTTTGCATGTGTTGTTGCTCCTTTATCTGGAATTGCTTTCTTGTGTTTTGGCTAGGCCTTTGTCTCTTGATTCATTTACAGGTTTGCCCTTTTTTTGTGTTCCACCTTCGGCTTGCTCTTGGTCTCTCTGTTCATATACAGGTTTTTTGCTTCTTCGAGAAATACATTCATTTGTTTCTGGTGCCATTTACTTTTTACACCTGATTTTATTTGGACGAGTGATTTCTGAGACGGAGATGAGTTCTGCCACGTTTGTTGATGGCGCCACTCCGAAGAGTAGCTTTGCGCGTCCGACGACTTCTTTTGCTTTACGGCTCATATATATATTTTTTTGTGTTACGACTTACTTTGGTTCGTTTAGCTTTTTCGTATATGTCTTTCTTCGAGAATTACATTCATTTTTTGCTGGTGACATTTACTTATTACACTTGATTTTATTCGGCCGAGTGATTTCTGAGATGTATATGAGTTCGACCACGTTTGTTAATGGTACCACTCCTCTTCTTACTTTGCGTCCACTTTAATCAGGCCGCGTAAAGGGCCTCTATAATTCTTCAAAAATTGTTAATTTCCACTTATACAAATGCACAAGGTACAAAGTAAATTGAAATCAAATACCAGTAGAAAGGTGAAAGCAACAGTCACCTTTTGGCATTGCTAAATCGACGATCGTCACAGCTCCGAAAAGACTCGTACGACGGTCTTTTGCTTCCGGATAGCACCAAAGCATTCCGGTGAACTCCATTAGAATCTCTCGACGAATCCTTCACCACCTTATGCGCATCACGAAAAATGCAAACACCCGCAGAAATAGCTTAATTATCAAAACGACGACGATCGGAAATCTCGTTTGAGATGAAGAGTAATTAATACAGGATTGCAAAATTAAGTAGTCCACAGTCATGGATAACGAAAACAAAAAGGGGCAGATTTACATGAGTCTCTAAGCATACTGTAAACGATGTTCCTACACAATCGAAATCGAATGCAAATATTAATTAAATCGAACAATTTAAAGAGGCAGCAATACGGAGAAAAAACGAGGAAGAAAAGAAACAGACAATTCTTACAAATTGAAGCTCTATTAATGGTGATACAAACATGATTATATCAACACCTTAAAACAGATAAGAACGAAAAAAAATGCAACCCTTTTCAGCAATTTGAAATAAAACCTGGGAACTTAGGTGGCAAAGAGAAGAAGGAGGTGGGGGTTGCACAGAGAACTTAGGTGGCGGAGATGCGGGATAATATTAAACAAAGATAGAGGGCGGCGTCTGCAATTGGTTGAAAAAAGAGGTGGGAAGTGATGTTGGCGGCAGGGGCGGTGGGCATCGGACGAAGCGCCAGCGGCGGACGTGGAAGCGGCGAACGGTGGAACGGTGGAGGTCAACAATTGTGGCCAGATGTGGAGGCCCACCCTGAAACGACGCCGTTTTCAAGCAATCGGATTAAAAGAAAATGGAAAAAAGAAGCAGAGGCGTCGCGGTCGAGCAACTTGGGAAGAAAAGGGAAAAGAAAAGAACGCGGCCAGCTGATTGGAGAGGAAGACGAGAACAACGACGTTTGGTATTTAAATAGGGCAGAAAAAAAGCAAAAAGAAAGACATAAAAAAAAAGGGGACGATCCCCATATATATGTACTTATATATATATATATACTAGTGTAGAGCACCGCGCAATGGGCGGTGCCGGGTGCCTCGGGTGAATACAAGAACTTATCGTATTATGTTTTTCGATATACTTTCATAAATCGATTTTTAGGCTGCATCTTTTTTTATCTTTTTTTTTACGATTAGGTAAAATTTTGGTGGAGCGACTGGGAAGATGGAGTAAGTATAGGGGTGATTCTTCAATTTTCAAAACTGTGTCGGACGGGAGGTGGATTTGTTGTCTTAAATATCAACAAATCGATCAAATTTTACGATTTACGATTTATGAAAACTTTAAAGGTATTATATTATTTATGATAAACTTGTGATAATAAATGTGGCGAATATTTTGGATATTGAAATCAAATTTGTAATTAGGGTGGAGCGGCTAGGAATATGGAGTAAGTATAGGGGTGATTCTTCAATCTTCCCAACTGTTTCAGCCAGAGATGTGGATTTTCGGAAATTACAACTTGATTTCCACTTGGGGGCATTTCCGGTTTAAATACTTTAAAATGGTATATAATATAGGGACCAAAATAGTAATTATAACACGTTTATTATAAATAATATAATAAATTATTGTTTTCTTAAATCGTAAATCGTAAATCGTAAAATTTGATCGTTTTGTCGATATTTAAGATTTATTTTAACATTTGAATCGACTTAGGTATGAATAATTGAATCGTAAGATTTGAATCGTAAATCAAAAGATTTTAAACTCGGTATTGTGAATTTTCGTAAATTCGCAATACCGAGTTTAAAATCTTTCGCATATTCCTATGATTATTATTTGAATTGGGTTACAAGCGAGCTTTGTACACACCCTCTGAGACAGTCGGTTTTCCTGTTCTCTCAACTTTCACCCTATCGGTTACTTCTCTTCGATCATTTCTTAATATCTTTCGCTTGATTTATTTATTTATTATTATTATTATTTTTTTTTTTAATTTACAACCTGAATTTACACATTTATCTATTCTTGGGCTTGCTTTTTCTTGCAGGTGTATGAATTGATTTTTCTTGTAGGCCTTTGGGAATTACGTTTATTTGGGTAATACTACTAATCAGTTCCTATATTTACCATTTAATTCGATTATTTTGCCATTTGTTTCCCTGTAATTTTTTGTCAATATTGATGTGGCTGATATTGGTTTCTTATCTTCACCGGTTATTTGTTTTGCTGAGGATTGATGAAAGATTGATTCATTGTAGACATTTACCATAGGTATCTTAACTATTACCAATAAGGTGTTTTAATTTTATTTTGATGCATGTTCTCTCCTTCGTTATTCCTTCAATGGGGGAGTCGGATTATTTTGGTATCATATAACTGTATATATATGGCAACGGCTGTTGCCAGTATTTGAAAGTCGTTTCCTTGTATCATAATTTTTTTACTGTACTTCGGGAATTGGAATCTTGAGGGCTTTGCTTTGTAGGTACTGATTGCCAGGTCAGTAGTCCTGGACTTGCTTTCTTGTGTTTCGGCTTGGTCTTGGTCTCTCTATTCATTTACAGGTTTGCCCTTTTTTTTTTTTTTTTTCCGGCTCCGGCTTGCTCTTGGTCTCTCTCTGTTCATATACAGGTTTCCCGCTTGTTGGAGAATTATATTATTATTTTGCTGGTGCCATCTACTTTTTACACCTGATTTTATTCGGGCGAGTGAATTCTGAGATGGAGATGAATTCAGCCACGTTTGTTGACGGCGCCACTCTGATGAGTAGCTTTGCGGCGACTTCGTTTGCTTTATGGCTCTTATTGTTAAGTATTGAGCCCACATAAAATGATCTGTTGTGATCTGGGCCCAATAGCTATATTAATTCTAAGCCCAACTTGGGAAATCGGGCCCAATGTTACTTAAGCCCACTGATCAGTCAACCCTAAATCTTGACCGTCGGATAGAGGGCTTCAATCTGAGCCCTCCATTTACCCACTCCTCTTTTCTTCTCTCAACCCTAGCAGCTTTGTTCTGCTGCGCCGTTTCTCTCTCTTCCCTTGTCCCCTTCTCTCTCTACAGTGTATCGTCACCCCTTGTCGTTTTCCGGCGACACCTTCGCAGGTCCGGCCGGACAATGGGTGTCCTTACCGTCGCAGCACATTTAATGCTGAAGACCGTTGAAACTCCGTGTATTTATACTGTGGTGAGAGAGAGAGACAAGTGTGATTCACCTTTTATTCAAACCCCTTCATTTCTGGTCTTAATCCTCTTCTGTGAGGGTTTCGACTGTGTGTGTGTAGAAATCTGGGTTTGTGCTGAGTGGAGAGGGTGAGTTATCACCGAGTTGACTGTGCATGTGTTGGTGAGTCAACTCGGAGTGAGGTTTGGGGTCAGATCTAGGGTTTCGATCAGTGGCAGTGCTTGGTGCTTGTTTTCGGTTGGTGTTACCACCAGATCTTTGGATCTACAGTTGAACACTGGAAATAGGGAACTGAGCCGTTCTTCATTATATACTCTTTCTGTTCCATTTTTACTTCCTGTGTTATCTAACTGTGTTTTACAGATCTATAGCTATGTTTGGAAGAACCTGTACCTAACAGTGGTACCAGAGCATCAGTTGGACACTCGTTCTTTTGCAGACTCGTGCTACGGATTTAACTACTGTGACTCACTCACTCTGTTTCTGGGTAAAATCCTGGAAAACCTGTGGTTGACCTTGTGTGGTCAAAACTTGCTTCCGCTGTTCTAGTGTTCTGGGCCAACTCAGGCTACTCGCCACTCCAAACTTCCCTTGTCCGGACCGCTTAGTGTCGCAGGAATCTGGGGAAGGGGGGTAGTCTGAGACAGCCCAGCCTTCGACCGGTTACTTTGGTACCTTCTGGGCCAACTCATACTATTTGCCACTCCAAACTTCCCTTGTCCGGACCGCTTAGTGTCGCAGGAATCTGGGGAAGGGGAATAGTCTGAGAAAGCCCTGCCTTCGACTGGTTACTTTGTTGCCTTCTGCAACACTTGGCTCTCTGTTGGGCCTACTGGGATCATCTTGTGTGTTTCCTTTCTGTTGCTGTCTGTGTGCAGCTTGTGTGTTTTCTTTTCTGTTGCTGTCTGTGTGCAGCTTATTTGTTAGTGTGCCTCTTACTTGTGTCTGAGCCCTTGTCTGTTTCTCTTCTGTGTGAATATGAATTCTTATCCTGTGGCTACCTTTGATGGTAAGGGTGACTTTGCTATATGGAAACAGAAAATGAAAGGTGTTTTAGTCCAACAGAAATGTTTTAAGGCTATAACTCAAACTTATGATGATAAAACCACAAAAGAAATGAAAGATGATTTTGATGAACTTGCTTACTCCCTGATTATTCTGAACCTATCTGACTCTGTGATTAGAAAGATAGGTAAGCTTGATACTGCTAAGGATTTATGGGATAAGTTAGAAGAGCTTTATACTGAAACCTCTTTACCCTCAAAAATGTTTTTACTGGAAAAGTTTTTTAGATTTAAACTTGACTTGCACAAAGATATAGATGAAAATCTTGATGTTTTTACAAAACTTGTGCAAGACATAAAGTTAACTGGGGATAAAACCATTGATGAATATACCCCCATTGTTCTTCTAAATGCTATTCCAGATTCTTACAGTGATGTCAAATCTGCTATTAAGTATGGCAGAGACAGGGTGACTCTTGACACTGTGATAAATGGTTTGAAAAGTAAGGAACTAGATTTGAAAACTAACAAAGGTAACAAGTCTTTGGGTGATGTAAACTTTGTGAAAAACAAGCATAAAAACAAGTTTTCAAACAAGGGTTCTACCTCCAGTAACCAAAACTTCCAAAAATTTGATAAGGGTAAAGTAGGGAGTAAGAACAAGCTCAAACATAGGAAGTGTTATAACTGTGGCAAGTCTGGTCATTATGCTAATAGGTGTGCTGAACCTAAGAAAGAAGTTAAGTCTAATAATGAACAGGCTAACCAAGTTGCTGAAAACATGGGTGATGTGTTTATGATTACTGATGAGTATCTTGATTTTGTGAATTCTGTGTCTGCATCTTTGACTGATAATGACTGGTTAATGGATTCTGCTTGCTCTAATCATATGACACCTCACAGAAGCATGTTCTCCTCCTATGTTAAATTGGAAAATGGCTCTGTGTCCATGGCTGATAGCAGCAAAAGGCATGTGCTAGGTATAGGAACTGTATGTCTGAAATTTCAATCTGGTTTTGTGCTTAAACTGAAAAATGTGAGACATGTTCCTAAACTGAGTAGCAATCTGATGTCTTGTGCTATCTTGGAGGATTCTGGGTATAAGGGTACTTGGGGTGATGGGGTCATGAATATTATGCATGATGGTTTAATTTCTTTCAAAGCTGTTAGAATGCACAATATGTATGTTGCATCTGCATTATCTGTTTCACATGTTAATTCTGTCCAGCATGACATGACTGATCTTTGGCATAGAAGATTAGGTCACATCAGTAGTAAGGGACTAGGAATCTTGCATAAAAACAAGTATCTGAGTGATGACATTGTTGTTGATATGCCTTTGTGTGATTCATGTGTTATGGGTAAACAGTCTAAAGTGAAATTCCCTAAATCTCCCTTCCCTAATACTTCTAAGTGTACTGAAATCCTTGAATATGTTCATGCTGATGTTTGGGGTCCTGCACCTGTCTCCACACCTGGTGGAAACAGATATTTCTTGTCTGTTGTTGATGATTTTTCAAGAAAAGTGTTTGTCTTCTTGCTTGTGCAAAAGTCTGATGTTTTTGATAAGTTCAAATCTTGGAAAACCTTTATTGAAAATCAAACTAACAAGAAACTTAGAACCCTTAGAACTGATAATGGCACTGAATTTTGCAATCATGAATTTGATTCTCTGTGTGCTGAATTTGGCATTAGAAGACATAGGACTGTTGCATATACACCTCAACAGAATGGCATAGCTGAAAGAATGAATAGAACATTAATGGATAGGGTTAGATCCATGTTGCATGCATCTGGTTTGCCAAAAGTTTTTTGGGGTGAAGCTGTCTTAACAGCTGCTTATGTGATTAACAGATCTCCATCTGTGCCTTTGTCTGGAAATTTGCCTGAAACTTTGTGGACTGGGAAACCAGCTGATTTGTCTAATTTGAGAGTTTTTGGATGTTCTGCCTTTGTGCACCATAAAACTGATAAATTAGAACCTAGATCCTTAAAATGTGTTTTTATTGGATATCCTGAAGGGGTAAAAGGTTATAGATGTTGGCTAAAGAATGAACATGGTTTTAAAACTATCATTAGTAGAAATGTTGTTTTCAATGAAAATGAATATCCTTGTTTGCCTGTGCCTTCATTTATTGTTCCCCCCTCTGCTCCAATTGAGGTGGAGAAATCTCCTCTTGAGAGTGAGGAAATTGATATTGTTGATGATGATGATTCATCTTCTGTGCCTGAAAATGTGTTTGATCAAAATGTTGAGTCTGATTTGCCTGAAATTGATGATTTGCATGATTATCAGCTTGCTAGGGATAGACCTAGAAGAGAAATTAGGAAACCTCATCATCTTGATAATTTTCAGCTTGCATCTTTTGTGTTCAATGTGTTTGATGCTTTAGATGGGAATGAACCTAAGTGCTACAAAGATGCTTTAACTTCTCCAGATTCTGCTATGTGGTTATCTGCTATGAAAGAGGAGATTAATTCTCTGCATGTCAATCATACTTGGACTCTTGTCCCAAAACCTGCTAAGTGCTCTTTGATTGAATGCAAATGGCTGTTTAGAGTCAAGCATGAATCTGATTCTGTTAGATATAAAGCTAGGCTTGTAGCTAAAGGTTTTACACAAAGAGAGGGTATAGACTATACTGAAATCTTTGCTCCTGTTGTTAAATTCACCACTGTCAGAATTTTGCTTGCCTTAGTTGCTCATTTTGATTGGGAACTTAAGCAAATGGATGTTAAAACTGCTTTTTTGCATGGTGATCTTGATAAGCAAATTTTCATGTCTCAACCCGAAGGTTTTGTTGATTCTGATAAACCTGATTATGTCTGTTTGTTGAAGAAGTCTCTGTATGGCCTTAAACAGTCTCCTAGGCAGTGGAACAAAAAATTTGACTCTTGCATGCTCTCTTTGAAATTTATAAGAAGTGAATTTGATCCTTGCTTGTATTTCAAAGATGACTGTCAATCTCCTGTGTTCCTATTGATCTATGTTGATGATATGCTTATTGCTAGTCCCTGTTTAAAGGCTATTGATCATGTTAATAAATGCTTAAGTGAAAACTTTGACATGAAATTTCTTGGTGACTCTAAGAGGATTCTGGGAATGGACATAATCAGGAATAGGAAAGATTGTTCTTTGTTTCTGAACCAATCTGCCTATGTTGAAAAGATATTAGATAAATTTGCCATGAAAAATGCCAAGTCTGTGTCTGTGCCTCTAGCTGCTCATTTCTTGCTAAGTAAGGAACAGTCCCCAAAGACTGAACCTGAAATCTGTGATATGAAATCTGTTCCTTATGCAAATGCAATTGGTTCTATAATGTATTTAATGGTAAGTACTAGGCCTGACATTGCATATGCTGTTAGCTGTTTGAGTAGATATATGGCTAATCCTGGCATGCCTCATTGGGAGGCTGTGAAATGGCTAATGAGATATCTAAGAGGATCTGCTAGAACAGGGATTGAATTTTCTAAGTGTGAAAAAGGAATTGTCTTATGTGGTTATGTGGATTCTAATTATGCTAATAACAGAGATAATAGGAAGTCCACCACATCTTATGTGTTTACTTTGTGTGGTTCTTGTATTTGCTGGAAATCTCAACTTCAAAACATTGTAGCCCTTTCTACCACAGAGGCTGAATACATTGCTACCACAGAGGCTATAAAAGAATCTCTCTGGTTGAAAGGGCTTCTCTCAGAAATTGGCTTCTTGAAGGGTAAAGTTGTTGTTTTTTCTGACAGCCAATCAGGTATACAATTGTGCAAGAACCCTGTCTTTCATGACAGAACAAAACACATTGAGATCAAATACCACTTCATCCGAAAAGTGGTGAAAAAAGGTGAGATAGACCTGGAGAAAATTCCTTCTGAATTCAACCCTGCTGACATGGGCACTAAGTGCCTGCCTGTGGAAAAATTGAGATCATGTTTGAGAATCTTGAACATTGTCTCAAAACATGATTAAAACAGACATGTGTTTGTCTGCTTGCTTTGTGCAAGTCTGTTGATGCTTTCTATGTGATTGCTTGCTTTATTTGTTTTGTCTTAACTTCTATGTGATGTTAAGTGTTGGTTTTATCTTGGTGATTACCTCCTTTGTGGAAAAAATACTGTGTGAATCTTCTACTACAATCTGTGTGATTAGTGTTTAAGATTCACAGTTACGGCAATGATGATCCCAGTCCATTAAGTGTGTGTCATACTGATCCTTTTATTGGTCTCAGGTGGAGAATTGTTAAGTATTGAGCCCACATAAAATGATCTGTTGTGATCTGGGCCCAATAGCTATATTAATTCTAAGCCCAACTTGGGAAATCGGGCCCAATGTTACTTAAGCCCACTGATCAGTCAACCCTAAATCTTGACCGTCGGATAGAGGGCTTCAATCTGAGCCCTCCATTTACCCACTCCTCTTTTCTTCTCTCAACCCTAGCAGCTTTGTTCTGCTGCGCCGTTTCTCTCTCTTCCCTTGTCCCCTTCTCTCTCTACAGTGTATCGTCACCCCTTGTCGTTTTCCGGCGACACCTTCGCAGGTCCGGCCGGACAATGGGTGTCCTTACCGTCGCAGCACATTTAATGCTGAAGACCGTTGAAACTCCGTGTATTTATACTGTGGTGAGAGAGAGAGACAAGTGTGATTCACCTTTTATTCAAACCCCTTCATTTCTGGTCTTAATCCTCTTCTGTGAGGGTTTCGACTGTGTGTGTGTAGAAATCTGGGTTTGTGCTGAGTGGAGAGGGTGAGTTATCACCGAGTTGACTGTGCATGTGTTGGTGAGTCAACTCGGAGTGAGGTTTGGGGTCAGATCTAGGGTTTCGATCAGTGGCAGTGCTTGGTGCTTGTTTTCGGTTGGTGTTACCACCAGATCTTTGGATCTACAGTTGAACACTGGAAATAGGGAACTGAGCCGTTCTTCATTATATACTCTTTCTGTTCCATTTTTACTTCCTGTGTTATCTAACTGTGTTTTACAGATCTATAGCTATGTTTGGAAGAACCTGTACCTAACACTTATATATATTTTTTTTTCTTACGATTTACTTTGGTTCGTTTAGGTTTTTGCATTTTTTTGATTATTTGAACTTAATGTCTTGTTGATATTTTTATGTTTGTAGAAATTGTACGACTCCCGAGGAAAAAATCAGCGGACATGGTACGACGGCCAGGATTTATAGAGGTAAAATTCTCATTTATTTAGTGCGTTCTTGTTTCTGTTACACAATGTACTTCTTTTTTATTCAGTCTATTTTTCTCGGTTCCGAAATTACGGATGTTTATTGTGCTCTCAATTTTGATTATGATTATTTTCAAAATATGGCTGCTGATGTTGGTTTCTTCAGCAGCCACCACCAGGTTCGCTTTGATGTATTTTTTCTTCACGTCACTTTTTCCTTCGAGTTCAGTTTAATCAGGCCCCTTAAAAGGCCTCTATAATTCTTCAATTCCTTAGGTGGATCTTGACTGCTTGTTTCTTCACATTCTTGGAACTTACTGACCGCCCTTAGCTGGCTCTTGGGTCCGGTTAACTGGTCATTATAAATAATATTCCGCAAATTTCCGGGATAAAATTCATTAAAATGGCTATTTTGATTAATGAGTATATATATCGTGTTGTTTGCAAATATTTTACTATTTGTGAGGATAAATTCTTTGGTCTTTTATTCTGATGATACTCGATCACATTGAACTATAGTTTGGAGTGAACCCCATAGTCATAGGCTGAAAATGGTGGTCGTTTTGTATTATCTCTCCAGGTCCTACTTGCTGCCTTCAGCTTCAGGTTGTACCTTCACGCTGCCAAACGTTTTCGCAAGTTTCCCAACGGAAGAACACGGGTAGTTAGTTGGCAGTCCTGATACTAATAGTTTTTAACTTTTTTATAGGTGTGGTAAGGGCAGGGAGTAGAAGCTGTGGAGGTCCGAGTCTGTTTGGATTTCATTCGTGGGGTTGACTACGCGCCTAATTGCCTGTAATTCTCTGCCCCATGTGGATGCGTATGCGTATGCGTTTAACTTTCCATTTCTGAATGCCAATTCATAAACATGGATAATTTCTGCATAGTTATTGGCTATTTGTGGTTTATGGAATTCGGTTTATAATTTGTATGTGTTTCTCTTTTCATTATTCATAAGTTGCTGCTTCAGTTTAGGCCCGGGATATGAATGCAGGGGGATAACGACGAATAAAATTCCTTAAATAGTGGAACAATCTTATACTGTCGTGCCCAAAATTGTGCTGGCTCAAACCTAGGGATATGAATGCAGGGGAATAATGAAGAATCAAATACTTTAAATAGTGGAACAATCTTATACGGTCGAACTTGTGGAAGAATTCCGCCACAGTGAAACCAAAAAACGTTGTCAATTTGGATCGCCAATTTTTGTCGTCGAAAGTACGCGTCTTAAGGGAACATTGGCTTTCATTTTCCTCTAAATGCACATGTTTCAATATTCGTATCGATTTAGTTATCGTAAGTTCTTAATCTTTGTCAGTGTGACGTGAACTTTAACAAAAAAAATATTCTTTAATCAGGCGAATGGATGAACGCTTCAGCGGGACTAGATGATTATGTTGAATTTGGCACCATAAGGGTGGAGGTGTAAGAAAAAATCATAGTTGAGGGGGTAGATGTATTTATCCAAACAAGAGGGGGGTTTTGTAATTTGTCCATACCTCAGGGGGTGTGTGTAATTTACCCTAAATAAAAAGGTATCATGAGTTTGTATTGGACAATTTGTCAACCTTCCAAAGGTCAAAAAATCATTGTGTCCATCCCACTTATACCATATGATTTTCCTATCCACTTTGCAAAACTTGACAAGTAAGATATATATATATATATATATATATATATATATATATATATATATATATATATATATATATATATATATATATGATACGGGCTAGTCCGACATATAACAAATAAGTGTAAGCCCATTAGGGTAAGCCCAATATGATAGGCCCATAATGAAGAACCCATGATGACTTAGCTCGGTACTATGAGCGAAGTCGTCGTATGGCGCGAACCTCGGAACTACGTGGGAGTACCTTAACTCGCCAGCCCAATACCAAAACGGGGTAAGGCGAGCCCAGGACAATACAGGTCCAAGATACATGACTTGGGGGAAAAGAGAAACCCTAAAAAAGGAAAGCCTTGAAGGCCAAGCTTTCCTCATCTATAAATAGGAGAATCAACATAAGCACACACACGAGAAATATATACACTAATTACTATTACATTACATACACGCCTTTCCCTTTATTCCGATCACTAACTTGATCGTCGGAGCTTTCCCGCCGGGAACCCCTCCCGGCGTTGCAGGTCTATCCACCGGAGTACGGATGGAACTGGCTTGAGGAAGACGAAGACCTACGGACAAAATCAATATATATATATATATATATATATATATATATATATATATTCATATTTGACACAAAAATCTAATATTGATAGCCTCTACTATTAGAGTATAGGTCTAGAGTTCGGAAACTGCCCCTTCTTATTTCCCCAATTAGTAACATAACTTATATTTTTTCAGGAAAAAATCGGATAGCTCAAAAGTCGTTGATACATAGCCGCAATTATTTATAAAATTTATGCAAGTAACAACTCACACACCTATTGAAATGGTGAAAGAATACTCATATTTACAATTATAAGAATAAGAAAGGATAATTTTCAATTAATTTGTTGAGAGTATTAACGACTGCGTGACTTCGTTTTAACAATTTTGCAACATTTTTTTTTACGAGCCAACTAAAACCTAACTTTATTTCTTTTTCAAAATTCAGGTCTCCCCAACCTTCGTCTAATTGAGGATACAAATTAGGTTACTTGCCAAGAAAATTATTTATTTATTTATTAATTATTAGGGCAAATTGCCAAAACCCCCCTGAGGTAAGCCTAAATAACGAAAATCCCCCCCATGTTCTCGTAATTACGAAAACCCCCCTGAGGTATGCAGACGTCTTACAAATCGCTCTAACGGTGTTAGACTCGATAGAATCTTTTTGATTCTCCCGAATATTCCTCCGATAATACCAATTTTGCCCTTGTACACGAAATTAACCTTAGGAATGAGGGGTCATTATGAATGTACAAAATACTTATTTTTCTTAAATTAAACCCAAATATAATCAATCATTATGAATGTACAATGTATTTTTATTGGATTAAAAAAAATCAATGAATGAGATTTCAAAATTTAATTATTTTTTATATATAAAATTAAATATTTTACAATTCGAGAAATACAACCATGCATCATTCAAGCTAAAAGCATAAATCCGTATGAATACTCCTCTGGATAAATAAAATCAATTAAAATATATAAATAAAAAAAAATAAAAAAATTATAATATCAAATTATCAATACAAATTACAAAGTAATAAATAAATTTATAAAAGCAATAAATCATCAACTGAAAGGGATGTCAGGGGGGATTTTCGTTATTTAGGCTTACCTCAGGGGGGTTTTGGTAATTTGCCCTTTATTTTTTACATATTTAACAGAAGGATATAATAGACATTTCACGTTTTCGGTTAAAAAAATTCGGTCAACCGTTAGTCAAGGGGGGTTTTCGTAATTACGAGAACATGGGGGGGATTTTCGTTATTTAGGTTTACCTCAGGGGGGTTTTGGTAATTTGCCCTAATTATTTGAGTTAATCAATAACAATAATTAGTTAATAAATAAATAAACAATAAATCAAGGGCTAGTGAAGTAAAGTAGAGGATGGGAGAAAAGTAGTGTACGTACATGAATTATATATATATATATATATATATATATATATATATATATATATATATATATATATATATATATATATATATATATATATATATATATATATATATATATATATATATATATATATATATATATATATATATATATATATATATATATATATATATATATATATATATATATATATATATATATATATATATATATATATATATATATATATATATATATATATATATATATATATATATATACTAGTGTAGAGCACCGCGCAATGCGCGGTGCCGGGTGCCTCGGGTGAATACAAGAACTTATCGTATTATGTATTTTCGACATACTTTCATATATCGATTTTTAGGCTGCATTTTTTTAATCTTTTTTTTACGATTAGGTAAAATTTGTGTCGAATGTGGCGATGGAAAGTGACGATTTGAAGTTGTCTACGGAGGGTGCTGGGGGTCCACTCCCTTAGAAACAATGGAATTTGCTGGTGCACAAATGATTGTCAAAATACAAACTCGTTTCTGTGTTAACGAAAGCTGATTAATCAGGAGTTAACTTTTCTTCCTTCCGTAAAGGCTATCTGAATGACGGCGCGTGCGATGCGAAATAGGTATATAATATAGAGACCAAAAATCGTAAAAAATGATCGATTTGTTGATATTTCAGGTTTATTTTAACATTTGGATCGACATAGATATGAATGAATTGAATCGTAAGATTTGAATCGTAAATCATAAGGTTTTATGCTCGATATTGCGAATTCTAGCAGATATTTTGGATATTGAAAGAAAGATCCACTTTGGGGTCAAATTTGCAATTTGGGTGGAGCGGATAAGAAGATGGAGTAAGTATAAGGGTGATTCTGCAATTTTCAGAACTGTTTGAGCCAGGGAGGTGGATTTTTTCAAATTACAAATTGACCTCCACTTGGGGACATTTCTGGTTTAAGGACCAAAACGTATATAATATATGGACCAAATCTGTAATTATCGCAGTTTTATTATAAATAATATAATAAATTAAAGTTTTCTTCAATTGTAAATTGTAAAATTTGATCGTCTTGTTGATATTTAAGATATATTTTAACTTTTGAATCGACTTAGGTATGAACGGATTGAATCGTAAGATTTGAATCGTAAATCATAAGATTTTAAACTCGTTATTGCGAATTTTCGTAAATGAGTCAAACGCGATTATAGCTGAGGAGGACTTGAAGCATATTGGTTTGGTGGAGGATATTTAAGATACTGCAAGAGTTATCCACTTTGGGGTTAAATATGCAATTTGGGTGGAGCGGCTGGGAAGATGGAGTAGGTATAGGGGTGGTTCTGCAATTTTCAAAATTGTTTCGGCCAGGGAGGTTGATTTCCACAAATTACAAATTGACCCCCACTTGGGGTGCATTTCTGGTTTAAGGACCAAAATTGAAAAGAGGTATAATAATATAGGAAACAAAAATTGTAAAATTTGATCGATTTATTGATATTTAAGATTTATTTTAACCTTTGAATCAACATAGATATGAATGAATTGAATCGTAAGATTTGAATCGTAAATCATACGATTTAATGCTCGGTATTGCGAATTTTCATAAATGTGTCGGATATTTTGGATATTGAAAGAGAGATCCACTTTGGGGTCAAATTTGCAATTTGGGTGGAGCGGCTAGGAAGATTGACTATGTATAGGGGTGATTCTACAATTTTCAGAACTGCTTCAACCAAAGAGGTGGATTTTCGGAAATTACCAGTTGACCTACACTTGGGGGTATTTCGGGTTTAAGGACCAAAACCAAAAACGGGATACAATGTATGGACCAAAATAGTAATTATAACACGTTAATTGTAAATAATATAATAAATTACTGTTTTCTTAAATCGTATATCGCAAAATTTGACCGTTTTGTCGATATTTAAGATCTATTTTAACATTTGAATCGACTTAGGTATGAATATTTGAATCGTAAGATTTGAATCGTAAATCATAAGATTTTAAACTCGGTATTGCAAATTTTTATAAATGAGTTGCACGCAATTATAGTTGAGGAGTCGAAGCATAGTGCGTTGGTGGCGGATATTTCGGATATTGCAAGAGAGATCCACTTTGGTGTTAAATTTGCTATTTGGGTGGAACGACTGGGAAGATGGAATAAGTCTAGCGGTGATTATGCAACTTTCAAAACGGATTATGTTAGGGAAGTGGATTTCCAGAAATTACAAATTGACCCCCACTTGGGGTGCATTTCTTGTTTAAGGACCAAAAAAAAAAAAAAAAAAAACAATATTTTTTTTTTGTAATTTAGGGACCAAAAATCGTAAACTTTGATCGATTAGTTGATATTTAAGATTTATTTTAACATTTGAATTGACATAGATATGAATGGATTGAATCCTAAGATTTGAATCGTAAATCATAAGATTTTATGCTCGGTATTGCAAATTTTCGTAAATGTGGCGGATATTTTGGATATTGAAAGAGAGATCCACTTTAGGGTCAAATTTTCAATTTGGGTGGAGCGGCTAGGAAGATGGAGTAAGTATAGGGGTGATTCTACAATTTTCACAGCTATTTCAGTCAAGGAGGTGGATTTTCAAACTTTATAAATTGACCTCCACTTGGGGGCATTTCCTGTTTAAGGCCCAAAATTAAAATTTGTATATAATATAGGGAGCAAATATGTAATTATCGCAAGTTTATTATAAATAATAAAATAAATTATTTTTTTCTTAAATTGTAATTCGTAAAATTTGATCGTTTTGTTGATATTTAAAATGTATTTTAACTTTTGAATCGACCTAAGTATGAACGGATTGAATCGTAGAGATTTGAATCGTAAATCATAAGATTTTAAACTCTGTATTGCGAATTTTCGTAAATGAGTCACAAACGATTATAGCTGAGGAGGAGTTGAAGCATACTGCGTTGGTGGCGGATATTTCAGATATTGCAAGGGAGATCCACTTTGGGGTTAAATTTGCAATTTGGGTGGAGGGCTGGGAAGATGGAGTAAGTATAGGGGTGATTCTGCAATTTTCAAAATTGTTTCAGCCAGGGAGGTGGACTTACAAAAATTACAAATTGACCCCCACTTTGGGTGCATTTTTGGTTTAAGGATCAAAATAAAATAAAAATGTATAATAATATAGGGACAAAAAAACGTAAAATTTGATCAATTTGTTGATAGTTAAGATTTATTTGAACATTTGAATCGATGTAGATATGAATTAACTGAATCGTAAGATTTGAATCGTGAATCATAAGATTGTATGCTTGTTATTGCGAATTTAAATAAATATAGCGGATATTTTGGATAGTGAAAGAGAGATTTATTCAATTTGCAATTTGGGTGGAGCGGTTAGGAAAATGGAGTAAGTATATGGTTGATTCTACAATCTTCACAACTATTTCATCCAGGGAGGTGGATTTTCGGAAATTACAAATTAACCTCCACTTGGGGGCATTTCTGGTTTAAGGACCAAAATTATAAATGGTATATAATATAGGGATCAAAACTGTAATTATCACAAGTTTATTAAAAATAATATAATAAATTAAAGTTTTATTAAATCTTAAATCGTAATTTGATCGTTTTGTTGATATTTAAGATTTATTTTAACATTTGAATCGACTTAAGTATGAACGGATTGAATCGTAAGATTTGAATCGTAAATCATAAGATTTTGAACTCGGTATTGCGAAATTTCTTAAATGAGTCACACGCGATTATAGCTGAGGAGGAGTAGAAGCATATTGCATTAGTGGCGGATATTTCGGATATTGCAAGAGGGATCCACTTTGGGGTTAAATTTGCAATTTGGGTGGAGGGCTGGGAAGATGGAGTAAGTATAGGGGTGATTCTGCAATTTTCAAAATTGTTTTAGACATGAAGGTGGATTTCCAAAAATTACAAATTGACCCCCACTTGGGGTGCATTTCTTGTTTAAGACCAAAAAAAAAAAAAAAAGGGTTAATAATATAGGGACCAAAAATCATAAAATTTGATCGATTTGTTGATATTGAAGATTTATTTTAACATTTGAATCGACATAGATATGAATGAATTGAATCGTAAGATTTGAATCGTAAATCATAAGATTTTATGCTCGTTATTGCAAATTTTCGTAAATGTGGCGGATATTTTGGATAGTGAAAGAGAGATCCAAAGTAAAGTTTTATTAAATCTTAAATGTAATTTGATCGTTTTGTTGATATTTAAAATTTATTTTAACTTTTAAATCGACTTAGGTATGAACGGATTGAATCGTAAGATTTGAATCGTAAATCATAAGATTTTAAACTCGGTATTGCAAAATTTCGTAAATGAGTCACACGCGATTGTAACTGAGGAGGAGTAGAAGCATATTGCGTTAGTGACGGATATTTAGGATATTGCCAATTTGGGTGGAGCGGCTGGGAAGATGGAGTAAGTATAGGGGTGATTCTGCAATTTTCAAAATTGTTTTAGACAGGAAGGTGGATTTCCAAAAATTACAAATGGACCCTCACTTGGGGTGCATTTCTTGTTTAAGGACCAAAAAAAAAAAAGGTTTAATAATATAGGGACCAAAAATCGTAAAATTTGATCGATTTGTTAATATTGAAGATTTATTTTAACATTTGAATCGACATAGATATGAATGAATTGAATCGTAAGATTTGAATCGTAAATCATAAGATTTTATGCTCGTTATTGCAAATTTTCGTAAATGTGGCGGATATTTTGGATAGTGAAAGAGAGATCCAAAGTAAAGTTTTATTAAATCTTAAATCGTAATTTGATCGTTTTGTTGATATTTAAAATTTATTTTAACTTTTGAATCGACTTAGGTATGAACGGATTGAATCGTAAGATTTGAATCGTAAATCATAAGATTTTAAACTCGGTATTGCGAAATTTCGTAAATGAGTCACACGCGATTGTAGCTGAGGAGGAGTAGAAGCATATTGCGTTAGTGACGGATATTTAGGATATTGCCAATTTGGGTGGAGCGGTTGGGAAGATGGAGTAAGTATAGGGGTGATTCTGCAATTTTCAAAATTGTTTTAGACAGGAAGGTGGATTTCCAAAAATTACAAATTGACCCTCACTTGGGGTGCATTTCTTGTTTAAGGACCAAAAAAAAAAAAGGTTTAATAATATAGGGACCAAAAATCGTAAAATTTGATCGATTTGTTGATATTGAAGATTTATTTTAACATTTGAATCGACATAGATATGAATGAATTGAATCGTAAGATTTGAATCGTAAATCATAAGATTTTATGCTCGTTATTGCGAATTTTCGTAAATGTGGCGGATATTTTGGATAGTGAAAGAGAGATCCACTTTTTGGAATCAAATTTGCAATTTGGGTGGAGCCGAAGATGGAGTAAGTATAGGGGTGATACTGCAATGTTCACAGCTGTTTCAGCCAGGGAGGTGGATATTCGAAAATTACAAATTAACCTCCACTTAGGGGCATTTCCGGTTTAAGGACCAAAATTATAAATGGTATATAATATAGGGACCAAAACTGTAATTATTATAAAAATAATATAATAAATTAAAGTTTTCGTAAATCTTAAATCGTAACTGTGATCGTTTTGTTGATATATAAGATTTATTTTAACTTTTGAATCGACTTAGGTATGAACGAATTTGATCGTAAGATTTGAATCGTAAATCATAAGATTTTAAACACGGTATCGCGAATTTGCGTAAATGAGTTACACGCGATTATAGCTGAGGAGTAGAAGCATACTGCGTTGGTGGCGGATATTTCGGATATTGCAAGAGAAATCCACTTTGGGGTTAAATTTGCAATTGGGCTGAAGCGGCTGGGAAGATGGAGTAAGTATAGTGGTGATTCTACAATTTTCAAAATTGCTACAGTCAGGGGGTGGATTTCCAAAAATTACAAATTGACCCCCACTTGGGGTGCATTTCTCGTTTAAGGATCAGAATTAAAAAAAATTATAATAATATAGGGACCAAAAATCGTAAAATTTGATCGATTTGTTGATATTTAAGATTTATTTTAACATTTGAATCGACATAGATATAAATGAATTGAATCGTAAGTCATAAGATTTTATGCTCCATATTGTGCCGTAAATGTCGAAAATTTAATCTCACCTTGTAACACGTACCTGGACTTGCCACTGCATACTGATTATTATTATATTCAGCACCGGTGAACATCCAAAATATGTAAATACAAGTTGCAGGACTAATTTGACATTAGAAAATATACAATAGCATAACAAGGAAATGAAGAAATAGCAAAAATACAGGATACACATTTCCGTAGGCATAAGATAGGAGACATTGAAGGTTGATCGAAGGGATGACATAGTTCAGTAATAGTTTGGAAATGTTATCGATCCTTATCTCTGGAATTCGGTAGGAAAAAGAAATTTGATGTTGATGGCTGTTGTGCAATACAACTGTAGCACGAATGAGTTCACTACAAAAAGTGGAAAACTGTTCGTTCAGGTTTATTTCGATGCATTGGAGTAGAAAACTCATCAAAATTGACAAAAATTGTTCATTGTTTGATGACCGTCTCCTTTCTTCCTTTACAGTGGAGGTGAGTTTTATTTAGCGAAAAGCTTTGTAATCGACAGACCTATGTTCGATGCTGAAGCTCTTCAATAGATCTTTCCGCCGTCTTGGGTACCAGGCATATCACATAGAGCAAGAAAAAGAAATACCAACTTTAACTGCAAATATTTGAAAAAAGACATTTTATAACGTAATTTTGAAAAATATAATTGTTATTATATTAAGTAATTATCATAATTTATAAGAGAGCAGCCTACGAACCTGGACCAACAACAAACGCCGACGGCAAAAATTTGTATGAGACCGGATCCTGGGCTGAGGCGCACAAGAAATCGTGTGGGATGAGGGGTGAGGGGAAATCGTCTGGGATGAGGACAATTTTTGAAGACAGTGGTACAGGGGAGCCAAATTACAGCCAGGTAGAAATTATATAATACGTTCACCGCGGCTTTTTCCGCCTCTACAATAGTTGACGCTTCTTTCTCCGGCCACTTCCTCCTCTCCGCGAAGTGCAGTTGCTGACTCCTAACCCAGCACAGATGGCCCTTTTTGTTGTGTAAAGCTAAAGGGCTAAGCCCTACCCGGCGTCGTCAATTGGTCGGTAATTTAATTAGTTTTCTGATTTTAGTCGGCGCTGTGGGCTTCTCGCACGGTGTGATTGCGGACTCCGGCAACCTCCACTGATAACCTTGGAATCACGCGTTCGAATAATTCATTGTTTGATGGCCATCTCCTTTCTTCCTGTGCAGTGGAGGTATCTGTTTCGTAATTCTCTTTTGGGAAGAAAAAAAACAGAAAAAGGGCAAACCTGTAAATGAATAGAGAGACCAAGACCAAGCCGAAACACAAGAAAGCAAGTCCAGGACTACTGACCTGGCAATCAGTACCTACAAAGCAAAGCCCTCAAGATTCCAATTCCCGAAGTACAGTAAAAAAATTATGATACAAGGAAACGACTTTCAAATACTGGCAACAGCCGTTGCCATATATATACAGTTATATGATACCAAAATAATCCGACTCCCCCATTGAAGGAATAACGAAGGAGAGAACATGCATCAAAATAAAATTAAAACACCTTATTGGTAATAGTTAAGATACCTATGGTAAATGTCTACAATGAATCAATCTTTCATCAATCCTCAGCAAAACAAATAACCGGTGAAGATAAGAAACCAATATCAGCCACATCAATATTGACAAAAAATTACAGGGAAACAAATGGCAAAATAATCGAATTAAATGGTAAATATAGGAACTGATTAGTAGTATTACCCAAATAAACGTAATTCCCAAAGGCCTACAAGAAAAATCAATTCATACACCTGCAAGAAAAAGCAAGCCCAAGAATAGATAAATGTGTAAATTCAGGTTGTAAATTAAAAAAAAAATAATAATAATAATAAATAAATAAATCAAGCGAAAGATATTAAGAAATGATCGAAGAGAAGTAACCGATAGGGTGAAAGTTGAGAGAACAGGAAAACCGACTGTCTCAGAGGGTGTGTACAAAGCTCGCTTGTAACCCAATTCAAATAATAATCAACCTGAATTTAGTAGAATACCTCCTACATCCCCAATAAAGGCGTAGATTTTTTTGGAAGTTCTCCTTGAAAAAACAGCAACGAAACACTGTAAACGTTGACCGATCGCAAACATCTGCTATCTGTCGCCGTGGCAACCGGCTGGCCAAGGTTGGTCGGCGGGCGTCGGGATGGTATGTGAGCAGTAGGGGTTTTAGGAAATTGAGATTGATTTATCTGTGGTCTGAGCCAGAAAAAACGAAGGGGCGGGTAGGGGTGATGAGGACAGAGGGAGACGCAACACGTAGGACGAAGAAAACGTGAAGCAGACAAGAGGAAGAAATAGGCTGAAGAAAACACATCAGATAGGCTTGCCTGGTGTCGGGACTTGAACCTTACAATAATAGTAAAAGAGGCGGTGGAGGTTCTTGAATGAAGCGGCGGCGGACAGCGGCGGAGGTCAACAATTGTTGGCCAATCTCTAAGCGTCGAAACGGCGTCGTTCCGCAAGAAACGGATTGTGAAAGGGAGCCGACATCGACGGAAGCAGGACGTGGAAGGCCAGAAGGAGGTCAACAATAGCTGCCGCGAATATTGTAGGCCGCCGACCACGATTGGGGCCCAACATCGATCGAACCGGCGGTAGGGAGAGGCGTTGCTGACCGGCGGTGGTGAGTTGGTGCACAGGCTTATCAAAGAAAAGAGAAGTACCCCTTATCAAAAGAAAAGAGAAGTAAACCAAAAACATGTACTACGATTTTATAGTTTGTCGGTGCACAGGCTTTAAGAAAGTCCTACGAATCAGAAGACCAGAGAATACACGCACGGATTTAAGTGAACAGAAAAGAACAAATAATCTGAAAAGCTTCAGTTAACAGAGAGCAGAATATCACAGCAAGGGAGTACATACCTCTTCACGTAACAGCCCTAGGACTAAGGCATAAACCTCGAAACAATCTTTCTGCAAATTAGATACGGTCAATTGTCTTAGTGCATGTGAGTTTTAATAAAGAGAAACATTTGAATATTTGATGCACACATACAGTCTGCCGTACATTAATCTTCACCCAATTATCCTGGTAACATCAACAACTGATGTTACTGATCTACAAAAAGAAGAGCAATTCATAAAATTTCAATTGCGAATGAAAACCTTACACCAGATAGGACTTAAAAGGAATACCCAAAGCAAACATACAGCATGTGTTCTTTGTACAAGTTTTAACCGTATTATAGCCAAACTTAATGGCTTAGATGTATCAGTTCGAGCTGCTTTATTTGAATGCTCCACATCATTTGGTCTCTTCTGTTTGAGGGAGCCTGATCAACATGTCGGATACGGAATGAGCCGAAAAAATAAAGTCAATTCATATTGTAAAAGTTAAAATGGAACATAACTCATCCACACCGGCATTGATATATATATATATATATATATATATATATATATATATATATATATATATATATATATATATTAATTAATATAATAACAATTATATTTTTCAAAATTACGTTCTAAAATGTCATTTTTCAAATATTTGCAGTGAAAGTTGGTATCTCTATTCCTTGCTCTATGTGATATGCCTGATTCTATTGAAGTGCCTCAGCATCGAACATAGGTTGGTCGATTAGAAAGCTTTTTGAACATGCCAACCTTGCATAGCACAAGCAGCAGCATCTCTGTTACCCATTCATGATCCTAATATTTAATGTCCATTTCCCTCAATGATGTTTGAACAATCAATTTATGTAATAACCCGATTTTTATTCTACTCTATAGTTAAATTTCTCCATAATCCTCTCTTCTCGCATCTCTTATATTAAACATCCTCTATTAGCATGCAAAGAAATTTCTGGCACTAATGGTTAAGGCAGCAATCAGCACTTAGTAAACTCACCTTGTCTTTCTGCACGGGCATTCCACTTGAATTATCCTTTATCTCGACGGTGGATGTTGGAATTTCGAATTGCAACCTGCGACGGGCACGGGAAATGAAAAAATAAATTCATGCTGCAAACAAAATCATGAAAAGTAAGGGGAGCAAAGAAGGGGGAAAGGGTTGGCAATAAAGCTCGAAAGAGAGATGGGGCAGACGAGAGGAGGAGGAAGAAAATAGAATCAATAACAGAGGAATTTAGAGAATTGGAGAAAAGGCGGTGCACCCAAAAATCCATCATGTTTCACATGGCTATTATTGCAATTTGGCACTTACACTTTCATGCAGAAAAAAAACCGAAAAGGAAAAAGAAACATATAGAACTGGTCTTTTAATATTACACAACGAAGTTATAAAAAGGATCACTCCCAGCGTCACTTCCAGCTGCTGCCTGTGCTGCATTCTTTGCTGTCTTTTCTTGAAGTTCCTTTGCATCCCTCTGTCATCCAAAAGTAAATTAAACCGTTATCACATTATTAAATAAAACAGACCCTTTGTACTCTTTATTCGTAAAACGAGTTTAATGGCTCGTAAAAGATGTAGACGATGAGGAATAAAAAATCACATCTTGGGAATTTTCAGTGAAGCGAACAGATGAAGCTGATAAAGTTAACCGTCTCTAATTTGCGAACTTTAGCAAAGAAAAGAAAATGAAATAACGGGTTGCAATTTAATACAACAAAATTTTACAAGTGAAGCGGTGCTTAATCGGAAGATAGATCTTGATGCAGAAGACAAACTATTAGGATGACGAGGCAAGATTGAGTATTAATTTTAGTGGCACAATGGAATAAATCATTTAGTACGACTGTACGAGACTAAAGGAAAAACGATGTGTGTACCTCCGATTTACGTGGTTTAGAACTATCTTCCGCTACCGAATTTGTTCGACGATTATAAGTAATGTAGATTTGCTGATATAAATTAATCAATGAAAATCTATCTAGTTTGGAATTCTATTTTTTCAATGTTCCCAAGAATTTATGCAGCCCCCAGCCTTTCTTGATTGATTATCTTAAATTACTTGTGAAAATTAAGGCCTCGTTTGGT
This sequence comes from Erythranthe guttata, assembly GCF_000504015.1. The sequence goes on from NW_012194819.1 coordinate 2,950,036, forward strand.
TGGGAAGATAAGATTAGCCAAGATAAGATTAAATACTCTAATGAAAACACAATCATTTCACCAGTTCCAGGCACGTCAAATAAAAAACGACCGTTACCTTTCACGGCGCTGTTCAGGGGTGAAGCCATCATCTTTACCCTTTCCTTTGCCGGTGGTGCGAGCATTAGCCCTTTCTCTGTGACGGTCTCTTTGACTTCCACGTTTATTCCGGTTAAGAAATACATACAAGACGTATACACACAACCGAGCCAGAAAACACACACACACACACGCACTAAATTCAATGGAGTTCAACGAGAAGAAATTAATTTCAGAAAGAAAACGGAAAATCAAAACATGTGTTTTCAATTAATATGTTATATATATATATATATAAATATAATAAAGAAAAAATCAAAGATCTGAAAAATGAAAATATTCATACTTAATTATGCATAAACAAAAAAAAGTTAAAGAAAATAGTTACGGAAGGATACGAGTCATGGTGGAACGACGACGGAGGAGATAATCGAAGAAGAAATCTGCGGAGGGGTGACTCTTTGATATGATATATTGATAATCTAATTTTGGATGTGATCGAAAGTGGAGACGCCTGCCATTGGAGGAAAGATGCGGTCGGAAGTGACGTTGGCGGCAAGGACGGTGGGCATCGAATGAAGCGGCGACGTCGGGCATCGAACGAAGCGGCGACGGCGGGCATCGAACGAGGCGGCGGCAGAAGTCAACAATTGTTGGCCAAACGGCGTCGTTCTGCAGCGCGCGGAATAGAAGAAAAGGGACAACCAAGCAGGCGTGTCGTCGTCGAGCTGCTTCAAAATTAAAAGGAAAAGAGAAGATTTGGAAAGTCTGATTGGACCGGAAGATTGGAACGACACAGTTTTGGCATTAAATAGGCCAAAAAAATGGAAAAGAAATGGGTTTCAAGAAAAAGGTTGTATAAATTGTGAAATGAAATAGAGAATACCTGTATGCAATACCACTTTTCTGAAAGCAAATAAATAACAAAACATTGAGGAAATAGGTTAAATGAGAAATGAAGAAATACATCTACATACCTATAGAATAAACTTTACTTGTTCTTCATCGGCATGCGGCTCATAGCTAACGATGAAGTTTTGAGAGTGTCTCCCGTGTATACGATGTCTCTCTGTTTCATTGGAAAACACAATTTTAATATTAGAACCATTCAAGGGTTAATTGTAAAGCAGTCGACAATTTCAATCAAAATACCAAAGAACTCAAAAAAAAAACAAATTTGAAGCAGCAACTTACGACTACTGAAAAGATAAACACAAACAATTAAACTTCAGCTATAAACCATAAATAGCCAGTAAACATGTATCAATTAGGCGATTGCACGAATTACACTGAGAAAATGAAAGTAAAACTCATACGCATTTAGACGGGGCGACAACTACAAAACTATTCAATGTAATGTAACTTTCCATTTAAAAAAAATGCTGACAAGACCATTCCCATTTGGGTGTTTTCCATATTACAGACATTAGAAGCACCTAATTCGAAGATACAAATATCAAAGCATTACTAACTAATTTGCGAGTTTAGGTTGCTAATTTTAATATTTCATTAGCATTGCAATAAGGAAATCAGCTGATGATCTATTACTACCATTATCCTTATTTAGATATAGTAGTTTCTTACCAATATTAATATCCAGAAGTACAGAAGTACACGAGATCTCAGGTTGGATCAATTTGCCAATTTCTGTGAGAGACCTCCCACTCCCACAAAAGTGAAACATTTGTTTACATTCTTATTGCAAGGCTTCGTACCTCGCAGTCAAAGAAAACATAGGAAGAAACACGATAGTTATTTAGAAAATGAAAAAAATTAGACAGACCATCTTTCCGATAGACTAACCTCAGCTGTGAAGAAGCATTCCCAACCATGTGCTGGCAACATCATTGGGCTGTGGAAGTTAAACTCTGCCAAGCAAGCATGAGTTGTTGCTGATGCTGAGGTGTTAGAACCTATAGTTGACGAAAGTATGAGGGCACTGAATAACGACTTTGGCTAGATTAAGCATACCAAAGATGTTGCTGCCAGTATTCCTAGATCGACTTTCTAACTGAACAAATTCCTTCTAGATCCTATAGCAGAAAATTTCAAGATAAAATCTCTTTTTTGGATGCTGAAAAAGTTCATGTAAATATATCTTATATTGCATATTCAGTAATTCCAGTCATCGTATATGTGTTCCCGCTGCATGGTTCCCCATCTGCAAAAAAAGTTGCACAGAAAAATCTCATCATAATAATTGAACGAGCAAAGTCTGCATAGTATGAAACAAAGATTGATTCTATAATTTAAATAACTTAATTATAGAGCCTGAAGAAGCATCACCTGCACACAAAAAAAAAAAAAAAAAAAAAAGACTGATTACCTCCAAAACATAGTGAGCCACACCAATTAAGATAATGCAAACAACTGGCACAATTTTGTAGGTTGCTACGGTGGGTTCACCCCAAACTACAATTCTACGTGCTCGAGTGTAAGAATACAAGAGCAATTTCAAATTACTCAACTACGGAAAACCAATTATGTTTTTTTAGTTCAGAAAACGGAACAAGGATTTTTTTCTCACAAACGGTAAAAGATCTGCAAACAAAAAGACATCTACTCAAAAATCAAAATAACCATTTGAAATAGTCCTTACTTGAAACGGGGGCCTATTTCATCTTGCAAACCGAAGAGCACGGTAAGTAACGTTCCTGTAAACCGAAGAGAAAAACAGCGGCCTATTTCTTCTTCCCCGTGTATCACCCCGAACAATAATATATGGAGTGATGTTAAGGCCGGAGGTAGAAATCAAACTTACAAGGACAACAAGTGGATCGCGTGTTAAAGCATGACCATCGATCATGTCTATTGGCAACATATTCCGGTCTCTATAGATAGTGTTGACTAAAGTCTCGGTTCCGTCGAGCCAAATCTGAGCGACATCGAATCCTGCTTTTACCAAACCGCCCTTGAGATAGCAATGGGGCGGAATTAGCATTTCTAAATAAAAGTAAAATAAGAAAGAAAAACAAATTACGGCTCAAACAACGAGAAGAAGAGACTTAGTGGATTGTTTCTAAGATCCAATATGTACGATTGAACACCTTGACTCTCCATCTCATGAACCGTATTCTTCATCTCCAATGCTGAGGTCTATATAACACGATCGAAATTACCTTTTTACCTTCATTCGTCAATAATACGGCTAATTTCTATCGATTTTCATGAGTTCAAAAAATGCTCGAGAAAATAAAATACCTGAGAAAAAGTTGCTAATTTCACATATCCCGTCTTCGATAAATGTCCGTCTGGCAATTTGTGAGGAATTATAGCACTCGATATCGGCGAAAGCTTGATTACCTCACGGGGTATATTAACCTCTCTGATATAAGAACTCCCGAAGTCATCAACCTGGATAAACATAAATGCACCAATGAAGTTCAAAATTAATTAACCAGCTTTCACAATCGACATTTACAATTGTATTTAAAAAAAAAATTATTCGAAAAACAATATTTATTTTTTAAATGCAAGTGAAGTGTTCTTACAGTGTGAACTTTTACTGTAACAGTTGTTCCGACATGTCCCCTGAGCTTTTGTGCAGCTGCTTCACTTGCCACTCCGGCGAGTCTTGCACCTATTGCGCACCAAAAAAAAAAAGCATCAATCCGATTATTAGAAATTTTGTTAACTATTTTATTAAAACTATTCATCAATAAACTATTTTTCTAGTTTATTTAGTACTAATGTAAATTACCGTTTATTTCCATTAGCTCATCTCCTTCGCGTATACCAGCTCTCGCAGCTGGGCTATTCTTTATGCACGATAAAACAACTTGAAATAAAGTAAAATAGAAAATTACATGTCAATCTTGGGAAAAAAAAAACTTCATAATTAACCAAAAAAATAAAGCAACTCAATATTCGATATTATAAAAAAAAAAAAAAAAAGTACGGAAATACGGTCTGCGGTTCAACGTTGATAAATAAGCCGACACCTTGCAAATTTCCGTTGCTTTCTATTCTAAAACTTTGATATTCCTGCATGTAATATATATTGATGATGCTAAAAATAGATCACCTTAAGTAGTTGAGATCGAAGGAGCTGGGAGAGCAAAGTGGATCACTGCTCACGTGCTAGATGGCCCTAAGATACCTGCGAACAAAGAATACGTGAACTACGCAAAGAATACGTGAACTAGGCCGGGGGTTGATCCGGCGGAAACCCCTCCGACGCTCAAGTCAGACGTGAAGATAGTCGGTGATTGTAGAGAGAATTCGAATAGTAGTATTACTCAAATAATAGGGCGTACCTTTCATCAATGAATTATGTCGTTATTTATACCTCAAATGAGATTGTTGGGCCCAAACCTTATTTGACAGTGATTGGGCCTCGGTGATAGTGGTCTTCAATATTGGGCTCGTGGCTCAATAGGTAAATAAATTGTAGGCCTATTGGGCTGACCCAATTAGGCATATATATATATATATATATATATATATATATATATATATATATATATATATATATATATATATATATATATATATATATATATATATATATATATATATATATATATATATATATATATATATATATATATATATATATATATATATATATATATATATATATATATATATTTCTTTAAATTAGTAGAGATACCGGCTAAAAAATTTGATAGCCAATAACTAACGGACTCTATCTTTATCTCACTCTCTCTCGATCTCTCTGACTCTCTCTATCTCAATCGCACTCTATCGCTCTATCTATATATTTCTAGAGATGAATAAGTGTGACTAAGTACGAGGATGATTGTATGTCTCT
>NW_012194819.1:2962154-3090668 GCF_000504015.1 Erythranthe guttata
TGATGCTAAAAATAGATCACCTTAAGTAGTTGAGATCGAAGGAGCTGGGAGAGCAAAGTGGATCACTGCTCACGTGCTAGATGGCCCTAAGATACCTGCGAACAAAGAATACGTGAACTACGCAAAGAATACGTGAACTAGGCCGGGGGTTGATCCGGCGGAAACCCCTCAAACATATTGGAAGCCGGCGAAGATAGTCGGTGATTGTAGAGAGAATTCGAATAGTAGTATTACTCAAATAATAGGGCGTACCTTTCATCAATGAATTATGTCGTTATTTATACCTCAAATGAGATTGTTGGGCCCAAACCTTATTTGACAGTGATTGGGCCTCGGTGATAGTGGTCTTCAATATTGGGCTCGTGGCTCAATAGGTAAATAAATTGTAGGCCTATTGGGCTGACCCAATTAGGCATATATATATATATATATATATATATATATATATATATATATATATATATATATATATATATATATATATATATATATATATATATATAGGGAAATGAGTGATAACCCCCTAGTTTTGAAAATATATATAAGAAGGCCCAACAAATTTTTCTGCTCTAGTCAAAAACCCAAATTCTAATCTTAATTAGTGAGACCCCCTAGACAATTTGAAGTACCTATTTTACCCTTTTTAGTTTTAATTCAATATATGCCCTAACCCTTCTAATCTTCTCTCTTCCAACTCATGCCGCCGTTCTTTCCATCCCTCTTCATCTCTCCCTCTTTCTTACTCTCTCTGGCCAGATCTGGCCATCACTCGCCGGTGTTGCCTCCTCTCGCGGCGGCGAAAACTCTCCGGAGCTGCACTATTTCCCCTTCCAAACCGCTCCACGTCTCGAAGGTCCAGTCACTTCTACTGACAGAGAGAAGGAGCGATCTTCTCTGGTTATCTGCAAGGCGTACGAGGCCGTCGATCGGAGCCGATTCTAGAATCGTCGAAGGCGACGAGAAAACTGAAGATCGGGATTTACTTCACCACGTGGTGGAGCCTGAACGCGTACCCATTTCCATGGCTAACATCGATGCTCTCTTTGGCTGCTGGGTTTCTCATCATGCTAATTTCATGGGCTCTCAGAATCGCCGAAGTCCCGAAAACCGATCTCGATTTCTGAAAACCATTTTTCCGGTAAAACAAAACAAGGCTAATTTGGTGATTTTTCGATCTGTGATTCTAATTGGGTCTCATTTTTTTTCATTAATATTTTGTATATATTTAATCGAAAAATTGAATCGTTGATTGTTTTTTATGATTGGTTTGGTTGAATTTAATTTTTAGGTTGCAGTGGCACATACAATTATATGGCGGCTTCTGTGAGTATGTCATTCCTAAATTGAGTATTGAGGAAAATACCTTCATAATCTTCTAGCATGTAATTGTTGTATAGTTAACTGTTGTGAGTGTGTGGAAGTGAGGGTATGTGTGTGTGTTGGAGAGAGTGGATTGTGAGCCTTGACATTTCTTTTAATTATTAATATTTATGAAGTCAACAGTATAGGATTCAATGGCGAATGAATTTGATAGTATTAGTATTTTATGTGCAACAGTTTTGAGCGGTCGACGAGGAGCTTGCGGTGGCCAGGTGTGGCGACGGGGAAGGGTTTCATAGGGGGTGGATTTTCTCCTTTTTTTTATTTTACGTTTTATTTGGTTTGGGATCGAACCGAGCCTGCTTTTAGTGTTCTAGTTTCGATAGATCGGAGTTGTCGGGTTGAAAAGTGAGATTTGAAGCTATAAATTCAAATTATACTATACATGACTATACTCATATAGTTAGTCACATGTAGTCATATATAGTCACATATAGTCATATACATGTAGTCATATATAGTCACATATAGTCATATACATGTAATTATATATAGTCACGTTTAGTAGCATGTAATTATATATTTTTATATAAAAGATATGCGTTTCTTCTGATGTATACTGATGATGGTGTTAATGATTGTGTTTTTCGATTTTTTTGTTGGGCACTAATTGATTTATAATAACAAGATTCAAATTGTAAATTTATTTGTTGGTATAAATGAAGTTTTTTTTATATAATCAACGGGTTACATAATCGGTCGACCATAATTTTGGGGTAAAAAATAGTGCATGACTACATATAACTATAGATGACTGTCGTATACTATAGTCATGTGTAGTCAATTTATTTCAGTACAGTAAATTTATCAAAAAATTGAAAAAAATTAAAACAAATTAAAAAATTAAAAAAATTAAAAATTAAAAAAAATTAAAAAACTAAAAAATAAAACAAATTAAAAAATTAAAAAACTAAAAAACTAAAAAATTAAAACAAATTAAAAAATTAAAAAACTAAAAAACTAAAAAATTAAAACAAATTAAAAAATTAAAAAAAAATAAAAATAAAAAAAATTAAAAAACTAAAAAATAAAACAAAATTAAAAAATTAAAAAATTAAAAAAATAATAAAAATTAAAAAATACAACGGTATATATAAAAAATAATAATAAAATAAACATTTATATTTTTTTAATAAAAAAATCTGTATAGCTGATAAATGCAGGCCCAGAATGGTAAATGCAGTTAGGCATTATGCTGAATGCAGGCCCAGAATTCTAAATGCAGTTGGGCATTATGCTGAATGCAGGGGCGAAATTACTGATGCAGTTGGGCGAAAATTTAAGGGCACAATAGTATTTTTGCCTCTCCAGGGGTGTATCTCAAAGGAAGAATTTTAGGGGTGGACTTATCCCTATATATTTTCCATTCTAGGGGTGTATATCAAATGGACCATATATATATATATATATATATATATATATCCCATTAATGTTCGAAAAATGGATCATAAGTAAATGTTGAATTAATTAATTAATTAATTAATTAATTAAGACACGAAAAAAATACCTTAGGACTGATTATGCGCGTAAAAGGATCTCCAACATCGAGAGCATCCCTTTAATTTTATTATACGCAGCATCTTCTAATTTTAAGTCCTAATCTGTAAAACATAAGTCCCCTTCGAATTATTAGTTCATTGATTCGGACAAGGATAAAACCGATAAACGACAAACACGAAGCTCTCATCCTAATGTTGTCAACTGTCGATTCAAGAACACAACTACATTCATTTTCAACACTCGCAAAACTAATCAAACTAAAGAAGTTCGACGAGGGGCATTTTGGTCTTTCTTACCCTGATGATTGAAAGTTGGATCCATAAAGGTTTCTCTAATCAAACCCCATGTCTCCACAAGTGTTCTTTGTACAGTATTCACCTGTTTCAAAACAAAGTTAAGAATCTGATTAAAATAATATTTATTAATGTGAAATAAATAAATAACTTCTTTTTTTTTAAATATTACCTCACGGTTGTGAGAAACAGGAAAAGCTACTGTAACAACAAATTCTTATCTGCGATATAAACAAACAAGAAAAATTGAACAAAGATGATTTTATTGAATTAAAATAAATAAATTGCGGGTTACAATCTCTATTTTAATCCTTTGATTCTTCTCTCTAGAAAAATATATAGTTGACTTGAATTTTCGGAGTCGGGTCGTTGACTTGATCTTCTCCGGATTTGATTTTGGATTTGAATAACGTTTTTCAAGGGTCTTGCGACTTGAATCTCGGATCGAACGTTGAACTTTGACTTGATTTGACTTGAAGATCTTGAAATTCTTGATGGATTTGGCCCTTCAATCTTCCAGTGATCTTGACTTGAATTAATTAAGGTTAATCCGAAGGTTTGGCACCGTTATCTCGGATCGAACGCTAGATTTGATGAAGAATGCCTTGAATTTGCTCAAGAACACCTCGAATATGACGAAGAACACTTTGAATGTAGAGAGAGAATCTTACTGTTAAGTGTATATTTTTACACTTTATCGTATCTTTTTATTTGAGAGCTTTTGGTGTGTTTTAATGATAATTGGTGCTTAAAAAGTTGATTTATTGTATTGTAGGTACAAATTGAAGAATTGGAAAAGTATGGGGTCAAAACTGCAATTTTGGTGAAAATATGGGTCAAAAGTGAAAATATCAAAATTCTGAAGATTTAATGCTGAGACCCCCGTCCCAGTTTTAGTGCAAATCATGGGACCCCCGTCCGAGAATCCGAAGTTGCGCAGTAAAGGAATTTTAATTGCACAAGGAAACTGCCTTCTTCCCCAAGTTCTTCACCCTATATAAGACCAAGTCAAGCACACAATTGGGGATCAATCTTTTGACGCAATTTCAAGAGCAACAAAGCAATAACGAAGACGAAGAATTCGAAGACTCCAAGCAAAGATTTATCGTCTATGATTTATTTTATTTGCGTTTTTGCTTTAATCATGAGTAGCTAAATTACTTGTTTCTGGGATTTTATTTGGAACCCTATGTGGGATTTATGAACCCAATTATATGATTTTATGCAAGTTTTAATTCCGGATTATTTCTTCTACTTGTTTTATTAAGTTCATGAAACTGGCCACTTTATGCGCTTTTATGTTATTGTTAATCGCATGAATCGGAAGATCGGGTTAATAATTAGAACTGTGGTAGAAGAGCCTTTGTGGTATTAACATAGGAATATAGTTAATCTCTTAGGTAGCCAGTATTGAGATTTGTGCTTAATGCTGTGTTCTAGAATTAATTGCATAGGAATATAGTAATTGAATCTAGAGTATTAGAATCGTAATACACGCGGAAGCGGGTTATGATTATTTTAGCATCTCAGGTTAATAATCCGGGTTAATTGCTTGCATAATTGAAGGAATTGGGGGAATAATAATCACATAGGGGGAAGAATAAAATCCTAGGCTCGTTTACTCTGATAAATCTTCGTGTTTAATTTGCTTTCTTGCTTTGTCGTTTTAATTTGCTTTTTAATTTATTTTAGTTAATTCTCTTTAAAGTCGACTGTGTAGGGTGGGCTTGATAATAATTGGTAGAATTTAGCGTCTAGGATTAGATAATTAAATATTCTCTGTGGGTTCGATATTCGGACTTAATTGTCCACTATATTACTTGTACGATACGTGCACTTGCGTGTAGGTTTTCGACCAACAAGTTTTTGGCGCCGTTGCCGGGGAATATTTTAATTATTTATTTTATTCTAGCTTTAGATTTAAACAATTTTCACGATTCACCCATTTAATTTTCGTTTTATTTTATTTTTTGTTTTAGGTACTTTGTATGCGCAGGAGACTCGATCTTGCTAGAGAACCGTTTGATCCCGAAATCGAATGTACTTTTCGAGCCGCTAGGAGACTTCAACGCGCAAACAATATAATGGAGGACGAAGAACGCAGGGCACCGGGTAATTTACTCAATGCCAACGGAAACCAAATCCAAGACCCTCCCCCTCAACTTCCAGCACAGCCTGCAGTTCGTCCACGGGCACTTCAAGACTACATAATCCCGACTCATGACAGATTCCGCCCTAGCATCCAATATCCACCCATTGAGGCGCATAATTTTGAGATCAAGCAAGGCCTTTTGACGATGCTCCAAAATAACGGGCTATTTAGTGGGTTGGCAGGTGAAGATCCCCATCTTCACATTGTCAATTTTCTAGATACCTGTAATTCCCACCGTCAAAACGGCGTTTCCCAAGAGGCGCTTCAATTAATACTCTTCAAGCACTCCCTACAAGGAAGAGCTCGCCAGTGGTTGATGTCCCAAGCCCCCCACTCTATCTCGTCGTGGCCTCAACTCCTCAACCTTTTCATGAAAGTCTATAGCTCACCCGAGAAGGACGAGAGAATCCGACGAGAAATTCACAATTTTGTCCAAGAGCAAGGCGAGCAATTATACGAGGCATGGGAGAGATTTAAAACTCTTTTGAGGCAGTGTCCAACACATGGAGTCGAACAATGGCGGCAAATCCACATCTTCTACCAAGGGATCAACGAGAATGCACGAACCGTCTTAGATGCATCAACCGGGGGAAATTTTATGAGTCAATCGATACCGGATGCTTTCATCATGTTGGATCAAATTGCACAAAATCGGTTTGCCAAGTCAAGCGAGAGGACGGTTAGTGGAGCCAAGAAAGTTCCCGGAGTGTTGGAGTTAGATGCAATTACGGCCCTTCAAGCTCAAGTGACCCAAATTGCTCAACAAAATCAACTCCTTTTGCAGCACATCAAAGCAAATCCACCACAACAAGTCCAAGCCGTCGAGTCTCCATGTTGTGAAATTTGCGGGGGAAATCATTACACACTCCAATGCCAACAAGATGTGGAGTCGCTGAACTACGTCAACAACGCGCCTCGCCAATTTCAAAATCAAGGGTGGAGATCACAAGGGCAATATGGAGGAAATCAACAAGGCCAAGGATATCAAAGACCTCAAGGTCAATTCCAAAATCAAGCCCCTCCTCAACAAAGCTATCAAGGCAACAATCCACCGGCCCAAAAATCAAACACGGATGAGATATTGGCCCAATTCATGACCGCTACCCAAGCCTCGTTGCGAAATTTGGAAAATCAACTCGCTCAATTAGCTTTGAAGCAAGAGAACCGCCCGCCGGGAGCATTGCCATCGAATACGGAAGATCCTCGAAATCAAAAGTTCGAGACGTGCCAAGCTATCGATGTCAAGAGCGAAAAAAGGGAAGAAATTCAAATCAAGCCGCATGTCACTGTAGCCGAATGGGTCGAGCCAATCCCATATCCACAAAGATTGTTAACGAAAAAGATCGAGGTCGTGACATGCCAAGCAGTCACCTTGAAGAACGGTAAGCAATTGGAGGAAGCCCCACGAAAAGAGAAGAGAAGCACGGTAATCGAGAAGCCGAAAAAGAATGAGGAAAAAGAATCATCTCATGACGAGCCACCATCGACGGTGCCTTCACAAGTCCCTCCAATTCCTTATCCTCAAAAGTTTATAAAGAAGAAGCTCGACGCCGAATATCAAAGATTTTTGGACAAGTTGAAGGAAATTCGCATAAATATTCCTTTCATTGAAGCACTTCAAAAGATGCCAAAGTGGGTGAAGTTCCTCAAGGACCTCGTGAAGAAAAGTAAGAAATTGCAAGGGAACGAGATGATCCAACTCACGGAGCAAATTAGTGCAATTCTTACTCGGCCTCTTCCACAAAAACTCGGCGATCCAGGTAAGTTCACTATTCCTTGTACTATAGGAGGTAAAAATTTTAGATCGCTCATTGATTTAGGTGCTAGCATTAATCTTATGCCGTACTCTACTTTTAAAAATCTTGGGTTAGGAGAAATTGAACCGACGGCTATAACTCTTCAATTAGCCGATAGATCTTTAGTTTACCCAAAAGGTATTTTAGAAAATGTGCTAGTGAAAGTTAATAAATTTATCTTCCCTGTTGATTTCGTTATACTTGATATAGATGAGGATAGGGAGATACCTCTTATCGTAGGGAGACCGTTTTTAGCCACGTCGAAAACTCTCATTGATTGTGCTAGTGGTGATCTTACAATGACTGTGCATGATCAAACAATCAAATTCAATGTTTTTAGTGCTAATAAAAATCCATGTGATAATAATGATTGTTTTGCTATTGAGCTTATGGATTTTACAAATAATGAAAAGTTTGATGTTTCGATCTTGGACAATGGGAAAGCATCTTTGAGTGCAGGAGATGATGGCGGAAACGGGAATAGGACGGAGCAAGTTTATTTCATGGACTCACTTTTAAATCCTCCGAGAGAAAGTCATGCGAGTCGAGGTCTTAACGACAATGAGAATGCAAGGAAGATGTTGCCACCCAAAGGCTCGAGCAAGTCACGAGAGAAGGATGAGTCAAGCTATTGTGGTCGTAAGGAGAAAATCAAAAAGGAATTGCACAAAGGACAATTGGTGTTATTGTGCAAATCCCGTCTTTGGTTATTTCCAAGGAAGCGCAAATCAAAGTGGTCGCGGCCATTTATTGTCCAAGAAATTCTTCCTCACGAAGTGGTCAAAATAAAGGAGCGAGATTCAAATCGTAAGTTTAACGTAAAACGGAGCCGGCTCAAACCGTATTGGGAAGCGAGTGAAGATTGCCAAGTGACTTCGGTCACTTTTGCTTGAAAATAAAGAAGCAACGTCCGGCTGAAGACTTTAAACTTAGCGCTTCTCGGGAGGCAACCCGAGCTTTGTTGTTTTTCGTAGTTTTCTTTAATTTTTCGTTTCGTTTTTATTGTCATAGGCATGCATTCTAATTAATTTATTTGAATTTTACTTTTCAGGGTCGAAAACGTGATCGAGGGTCGAGTCGGCCGTCCAAAAAAAAAAAAAAAAAAAAAAAAAAAAATTTGCACCACTGCCTGTGGGACGGCCGTCCCACAAATAGGTGTAAATGTGGGACCCCCGTCCCACAACCAGTAAGGAGAAAAAATTTCGGACGGCCGTCCGAAATTTTGCACAAAAAACGGGACGGCCGTCCGAACCTATTTGGGGCGTTTTAAATGTTAAAAAATCAGATTTTCTCCCCCATTATTTCCTAAACCCTCCTCTTTCCTTCTCTCAAACTCCCACACACAAATGGAGGCTAGAGAATCGAACCAAATTCTTCAACATCTACTCTTTCAAGGCACGCCCACAAGGTGTTCGATAATTTGCTCCAACCAAATTTTGAGTTCGATTGTCAACCAATTCTTACCGAATCTATTCCAACCTCTCTCCCAACTTTTTTTTCCAACAAAAGAAGCCGCACAAGTGAAGCTTCATCTTCTAAAGGCAAAGGAAAAGGCAAGAAAAGTGCCACCAAAACGACGATTCCTCTTCCAAAGCCGCTCCTCAAGCCCGAGATGACCCCGAAGCCTCAAGCTCCCGTGCCGATCGACGATTCCGAATGAAGATGGAGCGAGAGAGCTTTCCTATGATGAGGAGCATGAGAGAGCGAGAGAGGAGCACCCTGATCACATCGACTCCGAATAAATCAGGTGTTTTCTATCCTTAAAACTTTGTGCTAATTTCGTTGAGGGCAACGAAAATTTTAAGTTTGGGGGTGAAAAACATGTTTTTGTGCTTATTTGTTTTAGTTTGCATGCATTAGGTTTTATTTGTTTTTATTGCTTTTATCGTTTTATCCGGAATATAAAAAAAAAAAAAAAAACAAAAAAAAAAAAATTGCTTGAGTCGAGTGCATCTATGATTTATGATGATGAGAGATGATCAATGTTTGATGATGAAATTGCTTGTTTTATGTGATAAGGATTTAATGTTTGTTTAGCTTTCGATTCAACGGGACTTAGAAGCGTATTATTGCTAGGAATCACATTTTGTGCATTGCTTTTGTTGAATGTTTTGTATTTTAAATTTGGAATTAATTTGTGCTAGATCATGTTATGTTCGGTTTTAAGACTCACTTTAGGAAATTTATGATACGAAGTATTGAGTAGTGAGTGATTTGGGAAATGATTTGGGCCTTCTTTGAACCGTTTGAGCCTTTCAAGCCGACCTTTTTATCGAGATTATCCTTAGAACCTTGTTTTGAGCCTCGGAGAAAAGGTGTTCTTTCTTTTAGCCAATGTGTAAGGTAGAATAGGTGGAGATTCTTGAAAAAAATTATCCCTTGGAGTTCGGTCGAAAATTTTTATAAGGTCCTTCTTGTTCTTCAAAAAAAAAAAAAGAAAAAAAAAGAAGACAAATATCTATGCTTCTATATATATATAAAAAAAAAAAAGAAAAAAAAAAAGAAAAAGAAGAACAAGAAGAGACTAGAAGGGAGAAATAAGGACTAGCTGTTGAATTATTTTTGAAAACTCGATCCATTGCCTCAAAAGCAAAAGTGGAGACTTTTGAACTTTTGAGAATCGAGTTTATTAAAGTCCGTAAAGGTGAATTCATTGTTTCAAACGCCTATTTTTCAAATTTTGGCGTAATCACCTAAATTCAAGAAGAATAGCCACATATACACATATTTCCTACCTCGAACCAAAGAGCCTAACAATTGAAAGCCACAAAGCCCCAATGATCCCAATAGCTTAATGTTCGATATTAGTAGAGTAGAATAATTTGGTGAGTATTTGGAGTCAAGCATATGCATGTAAGTATAAATTCTTTCTATCTTTAATTTGCAAATATTGGATGCTTGAAGCAATTGTATGAATTGTGGTTTTTGGTAATGGTGAGTGACTAAGTGTTGTTGAATTTTGAGCTTGCGAATGCCTAAAAATTGTCATTATAATTACAAGTTCTGAAAACGTGAAGTTGATCATTGATCTATGTGATGAGATGTTATCGTTGAGTTATTTGCTTATTGGTAGATTTTGCTTGAGGACAAGCAAAAGTTCAAGTTTGGGGGTGTGTTAAGTGTATATTTTTACACTTTATCGTATCTTTTTATTTGAGCTTTTGGTGTGTTTTAATGATAATTGGTGCTTAAAAAGTTGATTTATTGTATTGTAGGTACAAATTGAAGAATTGGAAAAGTATGGGGTCAAAACTGCAATTTTGGTGAAAATATGGGTCAAAAGTGAAAATATCAAAATTCTGAAGATTTAATGCTGAGACCCCCGTCCCAGTTTTAGTGCAAATCATGGGACCCCCGTCCGAGAATCCGAAGTTGCGCAGTAAAGGAATTTTAATTGCACAAGGAAACTGCCTTCTTCCCCAAGTTCTTCACCCTATATAAGACCAAGTCAAGCACACAATTGGGGATCAATCTTTTGACGCAATTTCAAGAGCAACAAAGCAATAACGAAGACGAAGAATTCGAAGACTCCAAGCAAAGATTTATCGTCTATGATTTATTTTATTTGCGTTTTTGCTTTAATCATGAGTAGCTAAATTACTTGTTTCTGGGATTTTATTTGGAACCCTATGTGGGATTTATGAACCCAATTATATGATTTTATGCAAGTTTTAATTCCGGATTATTTCTTCTACTTGTTTTATTAAGTTCATGAAACTGGCCACTTTATGCGCTTTTATGTTATTGTTAATCGCATGAATCGGAAGATCGGGTTAATAATTAGAACTGTGGTAGAAGAGCCTTTGTGGTATTAACATAGGAATATAGTTAATCTCTTAGGTAGCCAGTATTGAGATTTGTGCTTAATGCTGTGTTCTAGAATTAATTGCATAGGAATATAGTAATTGAATCTAGAGTATTAGAATCGTAATACACGCGGAAGCGGGTTATGATTATTTTAGCATCTCAGGTTAATAATCCGGGTTAATTGCTTGCATAATTGAAGGAATTGGGGGAATAATAATCACATAGGGGGAAGAATAAAATCCTAGGCTCGTTTACTCTGATAAATCTTCGTTTTTAATTTGCTTTCTTGCTTTGTCGTTTTAATTTGCTTTTTAATTTATTTTAGTTAATTCTCTTTAAAGTCGACTGTGTAGGGTGGGCTTGATAATAATTGGTAGAATTTAGCGTCTAGGATTAGATAATTAAATATTCTCTGTGGGTTCGATATCCGGACTTAATTGTCCACTATATTACTTGTACGATACGTGCACTTGCGTGTAGGTTTTCGACCAACACTTACCTCCTACGAATTCTTCTTCCTTGCTTCTTGAATTGTAGAGAGAATTTTGCTCCTACGCTTTTTGCTCCTTCAGTTGTGTCCTTGAATTGTGAAGGGAGGGTCCCTATTTATAGTGGTAGGACAAGACTCCTTAATGGGCCTTCTTGATGACATGGCGCGATTTGATTGGCCTGATTTAAATTGATATTTATCTCTTGTAACTTGGGGAATAAGAAACAATTCTATTGGCCAATAATTAATTGATATTTATCTCTTATAACTTGGAAGAGAAGAAATAATTTTATTGGCCAATATATATTTAATATCAATTATCTATTGGAAATTAATTTAATTAAATTCCAAAATATATAATTGATAAAAATATATGCATGACCGCAAATATACGGGTCTTCAATTGGCATCTAAGTCCTTTGGCTATGTATAATTACACAAATGCCATTGGATCAAACTTTATTCCATATATAATTTAGGGCAAATTGCACGTCACCCCCTAAAAAATTGTCGTTTTTGCACTTTCCCCCCTATAAATAGAAAAACGAGACTATACCCCTTAGAAATATATAAGTCGGTGCACTTTGCCCCAAGTCTCGATTTCCAGGCTGATTCTCGCCGGATTTTAGTAACTAGGAAGGGTATACAGGCTAATTCTCGCCAAGTCTGCTACTTTTTTGTCAAGCAAATCACATTTGGCACATTTTAATTTTGTCCAATATTATATGGTTTAAGCTACTGTTCTGTTCAAGCTCCTGTCTGTTTTTTTTAAGAATTTTTTTTTTGTCAAAATAAAGAACGCATTATATTACATAAACTAATAATTATGATTCAAGTTTACATACACTTCACAAACTAACAATTTAAACTCAAGTACATTACATCAATTGAAAATTACAGTACATTGACTACATAGAAAGTACAACATATAGTCCTACTCCTAAACACCATACATGTTTCTGCTCCAGGTAATTGTAGCTCTCAATACCATTAAGCAAGTTCCAAGTATACCCTTCCTAGTTACTAAAATCCGGCGAGAATTAGCCTGGAAATCGAGACTTGGGGCAAAGTGCACCGACTTATATATTTCTAAGGGGGACAGTCTCGTTTTTCTATTTATAGGGGGGAAAGTGCAAAAACGGCAATATTTAAGGGGGTGAAGTGCAATTTGCCCTATAATTTATCCATCTAATTGGCTTAAATTTTATTCGTCTACAAAATGCCCCCACTTCTAGTCTCGGCGAAGAACATATTGAATGTTTGTGAGACGAGACTTGAAGTAAATAAGACGTGAATATCGGGATAATTCATAGATGTATTTGGGCTTTTCATGAATATACCCCACATGTATTCAATTTATAGACGTTATACGTAAAGCCATATGGATAAAATTTTAGCCCGCATATTTTTTATTAAATCGGGTCACTAGAATTTCTCAAGCCGAAAATGTACGGCTGCTCTTGCAGGGAATGATCAATATGCTATTTTAATGCTTTATTTTCCTCAATTTGCATATCAAACTTAGTTGGGCCCACTTGCAGAAGCAAATAGAATTCCAATTGGAATTGCATTCTAGACGAGAAGCACAATCCACTTCAATTTTTTCTTTTTCTTTTTTCTTTTTTTTTTATATATGGGCCCACTCAAAATCAGATTTTGAATGCAACTCCAATTGCAACTCGATTTCTGTGCGCGGCAAGATATAGTCCAAGCACTTCACGTTTTATTCCTGCAAAAGAATTCTTTTGCAACTTAATTTTCTCAACTCAAACACCTATTATCCTTATCCAAATAGATTTCAAACTCCTTGTGATTGGACAATCTCAATCCTAACATGAATGGGATAGTTTATTTTCTAGCTTATAAAAGGAGGCACCCCCTCGTTTTTTTTTTTTCACAAATCCGACGACCGCCAACTATCTGTTTTCTGCCCCTTTTGTTCTCTCTCTCTCTCTTTTTTTTTTTTTCGAACAAGCTGTCTCGAATTCTTCGAATTCTCCATTGAATTTATTGAACCCTTCTTTTCGTCAAACTAATCGCTCTTTCTTTTGAATTGTTTTGGACAGGTTTTGCAATGGGTTTACTTCAAGGGTATATACTTGTTTTGTGGCTCTCCACAATCGGTGATTTTCGAAGACAAGCACATGCAGCTCACCGGCCAGGTGATTCTTGGGGACAAGCATAGGCACTCTCTCAAAAATTGGCGATTCGAGCATCAACCCACTGATGAAGGCACGCTTTTTGTTACATGTTCATGCCTCCTTGATGGTAGATGTGCAAAGGTTTCACGAGTCCACTTTTCATAGGAGAATCATCAACGTTGAGTATCAATCCATGAATGAAGGCGCGCTCTTGATTGTTCCTGCCCTCCACGAGCAAGTCTCTTCGTGCAAATATTTCAAAGTTCGACTCCTCACCACAAGCGAGTTTACTCTTCCAACTATTCCAAAGTTTGGCGCATCACCGCAAGCGAGTTTCTTCGTTCAAATATTCCAAGGGTTGACGCCTCACCACAAGTGAGCTTCTTCTTGCAACTATTTCAAAGTTTGGCGCATCACCGCAAGCGAGTTTCTTCGTCCAAATATTCCAAGGTTTGACGCCTCACCACAAGCAAGCTTCCTCTTGTGACTATTTCAAAGTTTGATGCCTCACCACAAGCGAGCATCCTCTCGAGACTTTCCAAAGTTTGGCGCATCACCACAAGCGAGCTTCTTTGTGCAAATATTTCCAAGTTTGATGCCTCACCACAAGCGAGCTTCTCCGTGCAAATATTTCAAAGTTTGATGCCTCACCACAAGCGAGCTTCCTCTTGAGACTATTCCAAAGTTCGGCGCATCACCGCAAGCGAGCTTCTTCGTGCAAATATTTCAAAGTTTGATGCCTCACCACAAGCGAGCTTCCTCTTGAGACTATTCCAAAGTTTGGCGCATCACCGCAAGCGAGCTTCTCCGTGCAAATATTTCAAAGTTTGATGCCTCACCACAAGCGAGCTTCCTCTTGAGACTATTCCAAAGTTCGGCGCATCACCGCAAGCGAGCTTCTTCATGCAAATATTTCAAAGTTTGATGCCTCACCACAAGCGAGCTTCATCTTGAGACTATTCCAAAGTTTGGGGTATCACCGGAAGCAAGCTTCTTCGTGCAAATATTTCAAAGTTTGATGCCTCACCACAAGAGAGCTTCTTCTTGCGACTATTCCAAAGTTTGGCGCATCTCCACAAGCGAGCTTCTTCGTGCAAATGTTCCAAGGTTTGACACATCCACTAGCGAGCTTCTTTGTGCAAATATTTCAATGTTTTGACGACTCATCACAAGCGGCAGATAGATGACTCACCACTTTTGCCGACGTAGACTAATTATTTTGTTCGAGGCTTTTATCTCTTATGCTATCAAATCTTTCGTCGTCTTCCTATGTTGTACCGTGGACTCGTTGGGTTGAATTCTCTTCAAGGCCATTGCTCTCTTCACACAAAGCTTTCCACAGATCGATTGCTCTTTAAGGTTGTTACCGTCTTTTCGTTTTCAAGCAGCTTGCTTTCTTTTTCAATGTCTCGAATGGGCTCAAGTTATAACGAAGTTCAAAGAAAAAAAAGATAGGATTTTTTTTTTTTTTTTTTTTTTTTTTTTTTTAGGAGAGGACTGAACCTAGAGAATATCTAAGCTGCCTACGTACCCCGAATGGGATCAAGTCATAACGTAGTTCAAAGGAAAAAAGATAGGATTTTTTTTTTTTTTTTTTAGGAGAGGACTGAACATAGAGAATATCTAAGCTGCCTACGTACCTCAAATGGGATCAAGTCATAACGTAGTTCAAAGGAAAAAAGAAAGGTTTTTTTTTTCTTTTTTTTTTTAGGAAAGGACTGAACTTAGAGAATATCTAAGCTGCCTACGTACCCCGAGTGGGATCAAGTCATAACGTAGTTCAAAGGAAAAAAAGATAGAATTTTTTTTTTTTTTTTTTTTTTTTTTTTTTTTTTTTTTAATGCGCGAGCGATACCCCGAGTTGTTCAGGTAACAATTTTGGGGACAAAATTTCTTTAAGGGGGGGAGATTGTAACACCCCACCTTTCCAAAACCCGAAAACCCTAAAACCCGAGGTTAATATTTCTAACCCGAGATTTAATATTCCTAACTCGAGAACCCTTAGGAAATATTATTACGTGATTATATGCATTACGTGAATTTAATTATGCTACTTACGTAAATAATTACATGCGTTTTTATACGTGTGATTATATGATTTAAATTTTCGTAAATTAAAATTCTAGGAATTTCGTGAATTACGTGACTTATGTGAATTATATTTTATAAAGTGTGATTATATATATATATATACTAATAATACTTGCTGCATATATATATATGTGTGTGGCCGTGTAAATGTGTGTGTAGTTAATGCAAGTTGTGTTTATTTCTAAATAAAATAATTAGTGATAAGCATGCATGCCTTTACACTTGGCACCCCCTAATCATTTCTCTAAACCCACACTCAAAGTAACCCAAAAGACACCCTTCATCTTTCTTCTTCCAACACCTCAACCCCTTACTTGTCTTCTCCATTTTTCTCCACCGTAGCAACATCACCACCTCCATTCTTCTCCTTCTTCCACCTCATCTCTTGTTTTTCAAAGAAAATGAAAAATCCCTTGAAAATTCCCCTATTTAACCACGGCCATGGAGCAGCCTAGATCACCACTCATCAAAGAAATATACATCTCATTTGAAAACCAACTCAATCTCTTCTACAATCTAAGTACCTTGGTTAGCTTTCGGTGTTGGAGTGCATCTCTTCTTTCGGTTGTTTTCTTCCCTTCGATTTTAAGGTAAGAAATTCGATTTCTTGCTGCAATTAAGGGACATCAATAGTATTGAAATGATTTTCATAAAATTTTAAAAGATTGGGGAAGATTTCGAAAATTTAGGGCTTTTTGAAGAAAAATGGAAAAATGAGTGTTCTTGTTAAATTCTTGTTCTTGCATGCATCATCTATGTTGATAGTGGTTAGATACAGCATTTATTGGCCAAAAGCCTTAAAAATTTCAGATTTCAAAAGGGGGTTTTCAAGAAAATGAGATTTTTAACTTTTTGTGGTTGCATGTGTAGATCTTCGAAAGTTTGGGCCAAATCTGTAATTTTTGTAAGGTCTGTCCGAAAAATGTTTTCAAAACTGTTTTCCAGCATTTATTGAACTAAAATTTCGGATTTAAAGAATTTTTGTAAGAAAAAGTTGATTTGGATATTCTATTAGGCTTGCATGTGTAGATCTAGAAATTTTTGGGCAAATTATGCAATTTCCGAAAATTTCTGCATAAAGTGACTTTTCAACTTCATTTTCTGCATCTAGTAAAGTGGAATTTCAGATTTGTTAGGGGTTTTCATGAAAAAGTTGATTTTGAACTTCTAGTGTGGTTGCATGTGTAAATCTCGAAACTTTTGGGTCAAAACTGCAATTTCCGAAAAATCTCTCATTTTTAAAGTGTGGATCTGTTTTTCAGCAAGTATTAGATAGGAAAAAGTTTTATTTAACAAGTTTTTAAATTAATTAGAGTTATGTTAGAGTTTTGGATTTTTTTTAAATTGAAAAAGGGATTTTCCTAGTTTTTTTTAATTTCAAGAAAATTCGAAACTTTGTAAAAATTCAAATTTATTTCAGAATCTGGAAATTTAGTCATTTAGGAGTCCTAGGATTTAATTTGAGAATTTTTGGAACTAGTTGCTATTATTTCGAAATTAGGATAACTTGCATGTCATTTATTATGTTTTGTGCTTTTATTTTCATGTCTTTGATTTAATGACTTTGAGTGATGAGATTTGGATTGTGTACCTTAAATGGCTGCATGGATGTGTTTATTAATGCTGTGAGAATTTATTGGAATGGATTATTACCTAGATGTGGTGATAAGTTCATTTAATGAAAGGTAAAAAGGGGTGCTTACTTTACAAGCATGGTTTCATATTAAATGGTGATGTTTAGTGTGTTGGCTGCATGTGTGTGTGCTGAATATGTGTGTGTGTGTGTGTGTGTGTGCTGAATGTGCATGTGGTGTGTGCCGTGTGTGGTTGTGTGTTTATATGTGTGAATTTGGGGATTCTTGCCCAAATTATAATTGTGTGGTAAATTGTGATATTTGTGTGACTTTGTGGCACTTGATTGATGTTTGTGATGTTATGTGTGGGTCATAAGCATGATTTCGAAAAGTTGCATTAAAAGGTTTTTAAATTGAAAGATTAATGGAATATCGGGTAATAAACAACTCGGATATAGTGGGCCGGTATCCAACTAGGATGATGTGTGTAGTGGTCTGATCCCCACTTAGTGAAAACGGGCTCGTAACAGGTTTATTATCCAGGTACAGAAATTAATCTTTCACGGATCCGATAAAACGAAAAATGTGTTTTTCATGATTTTACAAAAAGGGCATTTTAGTCATTTTGCATAAGTAAGTGATTTTGTGTGAATGTTGTGTTTTCGTGAGTTATGTGATTTTATTGTCTTGTGTTGTGGTACGGAACGTGGGTAAGAATGGGTATATAATATTATATATTATGTATAACGTATTTCCAAAGTTCGATATTTACTCGGATTTCTTACTGAGCTTTATAGCTCATATAGATGTCTTTTAATTGCAGGTAGTAGCGTTTGTAATCCTCAACCGGGATGGGTCGAGTAGCGGATCGAGGTCTTGCCCGGGATTTTGGAAGACGTACGAGGACCTATGAACGATGCCATGTATTTTGGGGTTTTCTTTTGGTGATGTAATATTAAACCGTAACATTTTCTTTTCGTACCTTTTGAACTCATTTTCCGGTATAAATCGTACTTAACCCCTATTATAATATCGTAAGTTTCGTGTTTTGCTATTTTCACGCCTCCATTAGTGAATTCCGATTTATTCACCAAAATAACCCTTCTAAACTCTGATTTCTTCTCGAACCGAAACCGATAGTAATACTGTAGCACTCGAACGAAAAGTTTCCCCTCGAAACTCGTTTCCGAAACCTTTAAAGTAACCTAAAGAAAGTTTTCGAAAATGCAAAGTTTTTAAATTACCCAAAAGAACTTATTTTTAATAATTGCATTTTCGCCCCAATCCAAAAATTACAAAGAGATCCTTTGCTTCCGCTAGTTTGATAAATATTCCGATAAACCGGTTCGATTTATCGCCCGTCTAGAAGGGGGGTGCTACAGTAGTTCAAAGGAAAAAAGATAGAATTTTTTTTTTTTTTTTTTTTTTTTTTAAGGAAATGACTGAACTTAGAGAATATCTAAGTTGCCTACGTACGTGTATTATTTTCTTTATGTGTTTTATTTGCTTTACTTATTAATGATAATTAATATAGAAATAATGGCTAAGGAAAGGACTGAACTTAGAGAATATCTAAGCTGCCTAACGTACCCCGAGTGGGATCAAGTCATAACGTAGTTCAAAGAAAAAAAATAGATATTTTTTTTTTTTTTTTTTTTTTAGCCGTGAACAGTTTCAACTCATGCGGGCCAGGAGCCTTCTCCTCCAATTCATGCATAGTACCGCTTCAAGAACTTTCCATTTATCGGACCAATTCTTAAACCATCTTCGGCAACCAATTTGTACGCTCCATTTGTGTATGCTTCTTTGACGATATAAGGACCATCCCACTTTGAAGTAAATTTATTTCCCGTTTTATGAGTGACGATGATGGGCCTCCTTACGGCAAGTACCAAATCTCCAACTTGAAACGATCTTGGCCGTGTTAGAGTAGGTGACCAACAAGCCAACTTGTGGTTGTGGTCTTTCGTATTTATTATGGTAATGAACGAACCTTTATTCGTATTAATGATAAAACACCTTGGCATTCTATATCTTTGTCCCTTTGTCACAAGCATAGATATAGTCCTTACAGTTATTACAAGTACTAGTAATTGATCGTTAGGATCGTGATATATTTACTTAAGTATTATAACTGTTAAACATGTTCATAGTCGAAGGGTTACGCCACCAATGAGGATATCGGCCTTTCCCATTAGAAGATTAGCACTTAGTGTATGTGTACTGCATCTCATCAGTAAACGGTATTGTGATATCGGCATGCATAAGTGGGTGCTCGTAAGTTGACGAGTTCACTGAACTCCCTCACCCTAGAAATCTCTAAGTGGTTCCCAATAAT
The DNA here is from genome assembly GCF_000504015.1 of Erythranthe guttata. The sequence goes on from NW_012194819.1 coordinate 2,981,717, forward strand.
CGAGTAGAGATATCTATGGTATAGTTGTACACCATTAGTCCTTATGACCTAGACATCACCGTGACTTCACTAGAGGACCAGCTGTATCGTGACCTGTCCCTGAGTTCCACCGAGGACCATCCCAAGGGCCAGTGTTCGTGCAGTCCGAAATCTAGTGGGAGGTCTGTGCATTGTAGTCGGGGATTCGATCGCTAGAATAGTCTTGGATGTCCTGTGTGTTCTGAAAGTTTGTAATCATTCTAAGTCTCTGGCCAGAGCTGACTAAGTGATGATTAGAGAATTCGATTCTCTAGGTCATGCACGTAAGGATTACAACGCTTGGAACGATCGCACCGTCATCGAACATATAAAGAGGTCTCGATGAACCAATGCCTCTAGTTCGATCGGGACATATGAATCGAAGGGACCGTACTGTACGTTAACTATATCTGAAGGTTCTTGCAGGCACTTCATTTGTATCTAGGGAATCATGACGCGTAGTTGCTAGACGCCAATCTTGATTCGTTGGGTGATTAAGGTGAAACGAGCTTCATCTTAATCATAACTCAAAGGGGACGAGTTTTGACCACAAAGGGTTGTGGGCCCACGGCTAGCTTACACCTGAACCATCGAGGGTCACACTGCTCGTGCACATGAGATCTTTGAATAAACGGTCAGAGATAAAATAGTTTATCTTTGCATGATTGGAAGTCAATATGATTGAGTCCAACATTCGTAATTTGGAATTATGAATGAGAATAAGAAAAGGAAAAGAATAGGCGAACGTATTAGTGAACTTTCTAAATCGGGAAGTTTCCAAATTTAGAAAGTGCACTGAACTAGGGTTTCCACTTTTGGAAAGTTGGAAAATGAGAGATGGCACTCGTAATGACGAGGAAGTTATAATGAATCCGAAAATGTAATCGTTGCAATTTTTCGGTCATTGAATTAAGAGAGACGAGCAAGTAAAGATACTAACGGACTTAAGCTGTTGGGCCCGGTCCAACTTAAGCCCGCTAGGGTTTTATGCAAGACATATAAATACTTGATTTATAGGTCTTGCACAAGAGACACAAGAAAAACCCTAACCCTAGCCGTCCACCCCTCTCCCTCTCGGCCTCTCTCTCCCACGGCCAACACCGCCGCCCACTCCGCCGCTTCGCCGGAATCGGCCGTTGATCGGCCGATTGGCTTGGTAGTATCTTTCCTCTTTTCGTTTCTTCCGTTTTATTCTAACTACTTCGTGTCTAGTGCCACGATTTAGTAGATCGAAGTGTACGAGGTGAAATCCGAGAGGAGGAAGACTGTAGATCGAAGAATCGAGGAGCAACGCACGAGCCGAAGCCGCACGCTGCCCCACGCGCCGCCCCGGAAGTCCGCGCGTGAAACTCACGCGCCGCCGTGAGGTGTCTCACCGCCGCTGCTGCTGCACCGTTGCTGCCCCGATTGTACGGATTGGTTTCCGTAGCAATCTCGACGTGCCAAACGCTCCTACCTCACGCTTCAAGAGGTAAATACGCGAAACCCTAGTTTCGATTTGAGTTTCGTTTAAACCTATGTATATGTATTCATGTTTGTTTCGTATGATTTTATGTGATTATGTGTAATCGATTTAAATCAATGCGAGCATGTTATTTGGTTTAAACGCGAGCATGTTAATTGATTTAAATTCGGTTAAATAATTAGCATGTATGTTGTTTTTTCAATTTCGCTGGAAGCGCAAAGGTACGCAATTAATTGATTTAATTTATCGGGCATGTACTTATGTGTTTTAAAGTCGTTTAAATCACATTAAATTTTTGTTTTCCGCTGCGTACGCGTGCCCGAAACCCAACAGTGGTATCAGAGCTCGTTGCGCAATTAATTGCGTCGTTTAATATGCTATGATTTTATGCATGTTCGATTTATTAAAGTAGTGATTGTCGTATTATGTAATTGGGAGTTTTCGTAAGTTTAAAATATTTTTGAAATATTGTTTAGAGTTTTTCCAGCTTTAAATTGTTTAAAATTGGAAAATCGGATCTGAAATTGTTTTAAAAATGTCGAATTTTTAATTGTTCGGATCGAACCGGTCGAACCGGCCGGTTCGATGGTTGTGCACGATTTAGTTGACCGAATCCTCGTGGATTTGGGTCGGTCAGACCGGTTCACGGTCTGACTGACCCGGCCCACTGATTTGGGTCAGCTGGACCGGGCAGAACCGGACCGCTTCGGTCCGAACCGGTCAGACCGGTCGGCCGAACCGGTTCACTGAAAATAAATAAAAAAAAAAAAAAAAAAAAATATTTCAGATTTCTAAAATTAAACTTAAAACAAATTGATTTTAATTTTTGGAAAATTATTTTCAATTAATCCCAATTAGATAATTGGATCGACAATCATCTATTTTAGTAAATAGGTGTTAGATTAATTAAATTGATTTAAATTGTTAAATTGATTTCAATTAATAGAACACATATATAATATTGATTATAAATTCAACTTAATTAGTAGTACCTCAACATTATTTGAATGATTTATGCTAGTTGAGGTTCTACAATTATTTTGAAAAAACTCGATAATTAATTAATGTAATTAATTATGAAATTAGGTCGTATGTTCCTCTTAGGACAATATGCGCTTCCATATACCTTTAGAGAACATAGATGTAGGAATCACATAGACCAATCCAAAACCTTCTGATGAGATAAAACATTTTAATAAAAATCCCTCATTCTTAATTTAATTAAGAATCATTTCAAGCTATAAAGAAAAACCCAATTTGTTGAGTTATTTCTTTCCTTCTGCCAACGGTTGGATTATGTGTAGCCCTTTACTATAGTGCAGTAAGCCGTGTTAGCGGGGAGTGCTATGGTAGAGTAAGTTGTAATTCGATTGACATAGTGATGAAGGTAGCCGTAGAAAAGGGTTATGTTGAATTAACGTGGTCGGCTAGATTAACTAGGGACTGCATTAGTTTGGCATAATCAAGTTCTATGAGCATCTTTGATTGGTAGGTTAGACTTGACACACGACGATTTTGATATTCGCGAGATTAACTTAGGTCATTATCAAGTGTGAGGAAAATTAATTTAGGGTCATATTGTGGATATGATTGATTGTGATCTATCTTTGGGCAAATATAATCGGGCTAGATTAACTACGGGTTATATTTGTCTATTGGACCTAAAGCCCATTAAGAAAAATCAGTTTTCTCGTTTGTCTACTAGAGGGAAGTGGAACTCGATAAAATTAGTAGGAGAACAATTAAATAACATAAGTCCAAACATTTAATTGTAACAATCATTTAACGCGAATCTCTAATAATCCTCTTCCCTATACCTCTCAGATAATCATGTCTAAGAATCCCATAATGTCAATCCTCGACAATAAACTCAATGGCCCTAATTAACTAGATTGGTTGCGTAGTCTTAAGCTTGTGCTAACCGTTGAGGGGCGTCTCTATGTTTTGAACGAGAGACTTCCCGCCACTATACCTGCCACAGCAACTGATGCTGAAAAGGAAACTTATGAAGCATGGAAGAAAGATGACACACATGCTAGGTGCTATATGATAGCCGCCATGGAGCCCGCGCTTGCGAGGAAATATGAGTCTCACTTGCATGCTTTCGATATAAAGGCTCATCTCGATAGCATGTATAGTGAGAATATTAGGGCATCGAGGTACGCTGCTACAAAGGAGTTGATCACAGCGAGACTGCGCGAAGGGACTTCGGTCCATGAGCACTGTCTCAAAATGATCACTCTCCTTGAAAAGCTAGTGAATCTTGATGTCACCCTCCCGGCCGAGCTCTCGTTGGATTTGATCCTGTTGTCTCTTCATAGTTCCTATGAATTGTTCACAGTGAACTTCAACATGAACAAACTAGATCCTCCCTTGGATTAGTTAATGAACATGTTGGTCAGTTACGAGTCCACCATTAAGAAAGAGAAGTATGTTCTCATTGCTGTTACTTCTGGAAAGAAGAGTTCTTTCCAAAAGAAGAGAAAGGAAAGAGTTCCCTTCCCAAACAGCAAGTTCGAAGTGGGTGAAGGTACGTAGTGGGGGCCCTAAGGCGAAAATCAGCAAAACGTAAGGAGATAGGTCAAAACCCCGCACAACTTTGGCACGCTAGATTAGGTCATGTCTTTTTAAGAAGGATGAACGATTTTGTTAGTGAAGGATTGTTCTCTTTGGAGAACGTGAAATCACTACAAACTTGTGAATCTTGTCTTAAAGGGAAAATGACCAAGTCACCCTACAAAGGGAAAATGGAACGAGCCGAGGGTCTTTTGGATTTGATCCATACAGACGTATGTGGTCCGCTAAGTGTTAGTGCGAAGGGTGGATATAACTACTTCGCCACCTTTACCGACGATTATTCTAGGTATGGGTATGTGTACTTGATGAAGTACAAGTCTGAAACATTTGAAAAGTTCAAAGATTTTAGACACGAAGTAGAAAAGCAACTCGGACGAAGTATTAAGAAGCTGCGATCCGATCGTGGTGGAGAATACTTGAGCATCGAGTTCATTGACTATCTAAAAGAGAATGGGATACAGTCCCAATGGACTCCACCGGGAACTCCTCAACTTAATGGAGTATCCGAACGTCGGAATCGAACTTTATTAGATATGGTTCGATCCATGATGGGGTTCACAAACTTACCGGCATACTTATGGGGTCATGCACTCCGTACTGCCGCATATTTGCTGAATAGAGTTAACACCAAAGCAGTTAAATCCACACCTTATGAACTTTGGCATTCCCGGAAACCCAACTACAAACATATTAGGATATGGGGTTGTCCCGCTTATGTGAAGCGGTTAATGGGAGATAAGTTGGATAGTAAATCCGACTTGTGCTATTTTGTGGGATATCCCGAAGACTCAATGGGATACGAGTTTTATTATGTCAAAGAAGCAAAGACGTTTGTTTCGAGAAATGCCACCTTTTTGGAAAGGGAGTTTCTATCCGATAGAAAGGGCAGCATGATAGAACTTGAAGTAGTTCAAGAACCACAAAGTGAAGTTCAAACGCAAGAACAAGTAATCGAACCAATACAACAAACCACTGATATACCTCCTGAACCTACGGTACGTAGATCCGAAAGAGTTCGGAAAATGCCGGATAGGTTATTCCTCCTCGAAAATGATGAAGATCATGTTGATCTTGGACGAGATCCAAGAACATACAATGAGGCCGTATCGGATGCGGACATGGGACATTGGCTAACTGCCATGAAATCCGAAATGGACTCCATGTACTCCAACAAGGTGTGGACCTTGGTAGATCCACCCAAAGGAATTGTTCCTATAGGCTGCAAATGGATCTATAAGAAGAAAATTGGAGTTGATGGAAAGGTATCGACCTATAAAGCTAGATTGGTAGCAAAAGGATACACTCAAAGGCAAGGTGTTGACTATGAGGAAACCTTTTCGCCAGTCGCGATGCTGAAGTCCATTAGGATTTTGCTGGCCATAGCTGCGTGGTACGACTACGAGATATGGCAAATGGATGTGAAGACCGCCTTCCTTAATGGAGATATTGAGGAAGAAATTTACATGGCGCAGCCGGAAGGCTTCATATCTTCTGGAAGTGAGCAAAAGGTTTGCAAGCTCCAGCGATCCATTTATGGATTGAAGCAAGCATCCCGTAGTTGGAACATTAGGTTCGACTCAACTATCAAAGAGTTTGATTTTGAGAAGAATCCGGAGGAACCTTGTGTATACAAGAAGGTTAGTGGGAGGGCAGTAATATTTTTAGTGCTTTACGTTGATGACATTCTACTCATTGGGAATGACGTAGGAATGTTACAACAAACGAAAGCATGGTTGTCCACACGTTTCTCAATGAAGGATTTGGGAGAAGCATCTTACGTACTAGGAATACGCATCTATAGAGATAGAGCAAGAAAGATGCTTGGCTTATCCCAAAGCCTGTACATAGACACCGTTATGAAACGGTTTAGCATGGAAGAATCCAAGAAGGGATTCTTGCCAATGTCCCATGGGGTTCGTCTCTCGAAATCTATGTGTCCCCAAACACCTAGTGAAATCGAGGAGATGAAAAGGACGCCCTATGCTTCTGCCATAGGAAGCATAATGTATGGCATGCTATGTACGAGACCCGATATTGCGTATGTTGTGAGTGTCACAAGCAGATATCAGTCTAACCCCGGCCCGGCTCACTGGAAAGCCGTGAAAGATATCCTCAAGTACTTGCGAAGAACTAAGGATATATTTTTGGTCTATGGGGGTGCCGAGTTGAAATTAGAGGGTTTTACTGACTCTAGTTTTCAATCGGATGTGGACGACTCAAAGTCGAATTCTGGATTTATATTCACGCTTAATGGTGGTGCCGTGTGTTGGAAGAGTTCCAAGCTAAGCACGACGGCTGATTCCACTACCAAAGCGGAATACATTGTTGCGTTAGAAGCTGCAAAAGATGGGACTTGGATAAGGAAGTTCATCCAAGAGTTGGGTGTCGTTCCTTGTGCTAGTGATCTAGTACCGTTGTACTGTGATAACAACGGAGCCTTAGCGCAAGCTGGGGAGCCGAGATCTCATCAAAAGTCGAAGCATATTCTGAGAAAGTATCATGTGATCCGAGAGATCATTGATAGAGGTGAAGTTAAAGTAGAACGAGTCACCTCGGAAGAGAACGTTAAAGACCCCTTTACGAAGCCTTTACCGAGATCGGTCCATGAGAAACATCGAGAGTCGATGGGATTGCGATTCATGGGTAGTTGGCTTTAGGTCAAGTGGGAGATTGTTAGAGTAGGTGACCAACAAGCCAACTTGTGGTTGTGGTCTTTCGTATTTATTATGGTAATGAACGAACCTTTATTCGTATTAATGATAAAACACCTTGGCATTCTATATCTTTGTCCCTTTGTCACAAGCATAGATATAGTCCTTACAGTTATTACAAGTACTAGTAATTGATCGTTAGGATCGTGAGATATTTACTTAAGTATTATAACTGTTAAACATGTTCCTAGTCGAAGGGTTACGCCACCAATGAGGATATCGGCCTTTCCCATTAGAAGACTAGCACTTAGTGTATGTGTACTGCATCTCATCAGTAAACGGTATTGTGATATCGGCATGCATAAGTGGGTGCTCGTAAGTTGACGAGTTCACTGAACTCCCTCACCCTAGAAATCTCTAAGTGGTTCCCAATAATCGAGTAGAGATATCTATGGTATAGTTGTACACCATTAGTCCTTATGACCTAGACATCACCGTGACTTCACTAGAGGACCAGCTGTATCGTGACCTGTCCCTGAGTTCCACCGAGGACCATCCCAAGGGCCAGTGTTCGTGCAGTCCGAAATCTAGTGGGAGGTCTGTGCATTGTAGTCGGGGATTCGATCGCTAGAATAGTCTTGGATGTCCTGTGTGTTCTGAAAGTTTGTAATCATTCTAAGTCTCTGGCCAGAGCTGACTAAGTGATGATTAGAGAATTCGATTCTCTAGGTCATGCACGTAAGGATTACAACGCTTGGAACGATCGCACCGTCATCGAACATATAAAGAGGTCTCGATGAACCAATGCCTCTAGTTCGATCGGGACATATGAATCGAAGGGACCGTACTGTACGTTAACTATATCTGAAGGTTCTTGCAGGCACTTCATTTGTATCTAGGGAATCATGACGCGTAGTTGCTAGACGCCAATCTTGATTCGTTGGGTGATTAAGGTGAAACGAGCTACATCTTAATCATAACTCGAAGGGGACGAGTTTTGACCACAAAGGGTTGTGGGCCCACGGCTAGCTTACACCTGAACCATCGAGGTCACACTGCTCGTGCACATGAGATCTTTGAATAAACGGTCAGAGATAAAATAGTTTATCTTTGCATGATTGGAAGTCAATATGATTGAGTCCAACATTCGTAATTTGGAATTATGAATGAGAATAAGAAAAGGAAAAGAATAGGCGAACGTATTAGTGAACTTTCTAAATCGGGAAGTTTCCAAATTTAGAAAGTGCACTGAACTAGGGTTTCCACTTTTGGAAAGTTGGAAAATGAGAGATGGCACTCGTAATGACGAGGAAGTTATAATGAATCCGAAAATGTAATCGTTGCAATTTTTCGGTCATTGAATTAAGAGAGACGAGCAAGTAAAGATACTAACGGACTTAAGCTGTTGGGCCCGGTCCAACTTAAGCCCGTTAGGGTTTTATGCAAGACATATAAATACTTGATTTATAGGTCTTGCACAAGAGACACAAGAAAAACCCTAACCCTAGCCGTCCACCCCTCTCTCTCTCGGCCTCTCTCTCCCACGGCCAACACCGCCGCCCACTCCGCCGCTTCGCCGGAATCGGCCGTTGATCGGCCGATTGGCTTGGTAGTATCTTTCCTCTTTTCGTTTCTTCCGTTTTATTCTAACTACTTCGTGTCTAGTGCCACGATTTAGTAGATCGAAGTGTACGAGGTGAAATCCGAGAGGAGGAAGACTGTAGATCGAAGAATCGAGGAGCAACGCACGAGCCGAAGCCGCACGCTGCCCCACGCGCCGCCCCGGAAGTCCGCGCGTGAAACTCACGCGCCGCCGTGAGGTGTCTCACCGCCGCTGCTGCTGCACCGTTGCTGCCCCGATTGTACGGATTGGTTTCCGTAGCAATCTCGACGTGCCAAACGCTCCTACCTCACGCTTCAAGAGGTAAATACGCGAAACCCTAGTTTCGATTTGAGTTTCGTTTAAACCTATGTATATGTATTCATGTTTGTTTCGTATGATTTTATGTGATTATGTGTAATCGATTTAAATCAATGCGAGCATGTTATTTGGTTTAAACGCGAGCATGTTAATTGATTTAAATTCGGTTAAATAATTAGCATGTATGTTGTTTTTTCAATTTCGCTGGAAGCGCAAAGGTACGCAATTAATTGATTTAATTTATCGGGCATGTACTTATGTGTTTTAAAGTCGTTTAAATCACATTAATTTTTTGTTTTCCGCTGCGTACGCGTGCCCGAAACCCAACAGGCCGCACCTTCTTGTTAAATGCCCTAGAAAGACGAGCTTGGTAGCATTCAATACTTTGTTGTGCCTCTAATCTTTTCTCGTCAAGAGCTTCCAATTCTGCAAGACGCAAACGGGCATTTTATTCTTGAGTGAGTTCTTCTTGTATAGTTATCCTCAATGATGGAATTTGTTTTTCAAGAGGCAAGACCGCTTCCACACCGTACACCAACGCATATGGAGTGGCTTGAGTAGGTGTTCTATACGTTGTTCTATAAGCCCATAAAGCTTCTCCCATCCTTTCGTGCCAATCGCGTTTTGACTTGGCAATCACTTTCTTCAGCAAATTACATAAAGTCTTGTTGAAGGCCTCGGCGAGTCCATTGGCTGCAGCGTTGTACATTGAAGACTTTCTTTGCTTGAAGCCAAACTTTTCACAAAGTTTATCTATCACACCGTTGCAGAATGGATTTCCGTTGTCTGTGATCACATATCGAGGAACTCCGTAACGGTAGATGATGTTGATGCGGATGAAATCGGCAACATTCTCCTTTTTTACTTCTCGAAGAGGCACTGCTTCAGCCCATTTGGAAAAGTAGTCTGTTGCTGCCAAGATATAGAGATGTCCAGCGGAAGACTTTGTCATAGGTCCAACTACATCCAAACCCCAAGAATCAAAGGGCCATGAGGCAACAGTAGGGTGTAATGTCTCCGGCGGTTGATGAATAAAGTTTGCATGAAATTGACAAGGTTGACATTTTTGGGCATACTCCATGCAATCCTTTACCATAGATGGCCAATAATAACCCATTTTTTTTTATTCGGAAATGTAATTTGGGTCCTGACTGATGGGCGCCGCAAATTCCGGATTGAGCTTCTTCTATGGCTTGAATGGTTTCGTCATCACCTAAACATCTCAAGAAGACTCCATCAAATGAACGTCTGTAAAGTGTATCTTTGTAGTAGATGAAACGAGCCGCACGACGTCGAATATCAACTCTTTGACGTGGATCATTAGGCAACTTTTCGTACTTCAAGTAATCCACAAATGATTGACGCCAATCTTCCTTCTCGATTTCAAACACGTAAACCACTCGAGTTTCGTCTTCTTCAATTTCTCCATGTTCAACGATTGGTGGTACGACCCACCTCTTGAAAATTGATATATGAGCTCCGTCTTCGGGCATGGCTAAAGTAGAAGCAAGTTTTGCCAATGTATCTGCTTGTTTGTTATCATTTCTAGGCACATGTTCTATCGTCACATCACCAAGGTATCCGATAAGTCTTTTAGCATAATCGACATAAGAGAGTAAATCGAGCTTCTTAACTTCGTATGATCCGAGTATCTGATTGATCACCAACTTGGATTCTCCATATACCTCCAAATTTAGTTTCTTTATATCAACTGCCATTTCTAGCCCAAGGATAAGAGCTTGATATTCAGCAACATTGTTAGAGCAATTTTGTGTTAAGGTAAAAGAGTGAGGCAACACTTCGCCGTTAGGTGTGACAAATACTACTCCAGCGCCCGCTCCTTCTCTGTGAGAAGCTCCATCAAAGTACATCTTCCAAGGGGGACTAGTTTCAATCACAAGAACATCTTCATCGGGTAGATCATCGGATAACTCCCACTCTGCAGGGATAGGATGATCCGCTAAGAAATTGGCTAGAATCTGTCCTTTCACAACCTTTTGTGGAATATATGTTATGTCAAACTGCTGCAATTGCAGGTACCACCTTGCGAGTCTGTCGGATAGGACGGGTTTTGACATGACATACTTTAGAGGATTCATCCTTGAGATTAGACGGACAACATGTGTTTGAAAATAATGCTTCAGCTTTTGAATTGCAAAAATGAGCGCTAAGCATGTCTTTTCGATTGGTGAATAGTTCAATTCATTTGGTGTCATCGTTCTACTCAAGTAGTATAAGGCGCTCTCTTTCCCATCATCATTCTCCTGCGCTAGTAAAGCTCCGACATATCGTTCTTGAGCAGCAATATAGAGTATTAACGATCGTCCGGGCACTGGCGCGATCAACACAGGATGCTTTGTTAAATACGATTTTATGCTTTCAAAGGCACTCGTGCAAGTTTCATCCCATTCAAAGGGAACATCTTTCTTCATGAGTCGGCTGAATGGTTGACATCGGCCGGCTAAGTTTGAAATGAACCTTCTTAGGTACGTCAACTTCCCTTGCAAACTTTTGAGCTCATGAATGTTCCTAGGCTCGCGAATCTTTAAAGTTGCATCAATCTTGGCTTGTTCGATTTCTATGCCTCGATGACGAACTACGAATCCAAGAAACTTCCCCGAAGTAACACCAAATGCACATTTCAATGGATTCATCTTCAATTGGTACCTTCTCAAGCGCTCGAAGACTTTTCTCAAATTTTGGAGATGATCTTCCCTTCTTTTGGATTTAACTACCAAGTCATCCACATAACATTCAACATCTTTATGGAGCATGTCATCAAATATCTTCTGCATGGCTCTTTGGTATGTAGCACCGGCATTTTTCAAGCCAAATGGCATCACTTTATAGCAATAGATGCCCTTAGGAGTGCGAAAGGCTGTTAATTCTTCGTCTCTCGGCGCCATTCGTATTTGATTGTATCCTGATGACCCATCCATAAATGATAATGCTTCGTGGCCCGTAGTAGCATCAATCATTAGTTCGGCTATTGGCATTGGAAAGTCGTCCTTAGGGCATGCTTCGTTCAAATCTCTAAAGTCAACACATACACGAATTTGTCCATTCTTCTTTCTGACAGGGACAATACTTGAAATCCATGTTGGGTACTTGACTTCTCGAATGAAACCAACATCAATAAGTTTATTCACTCCAGCCTCAATTGCAGGGACTAATTCAGGTCTAAATCTACGTTGGCCTTGCTTTACAGGGCGAGCTCCTTTCTTCACGGAGAGATGATGTATTGCCACTTTTGGGTCCAATCCAGGCATTTCTTTATAAGACCATGCAAACACATCCTTGAACTCGTGCAACAATTGAATATAAGTCTCCTCTTCGTTGACAGCCAGTAAAGCGCTAATGTAGATTCACTACAAGAAAATTAGGTTTTAATAGCATAGTTTGATAGCGCTTTTTCAATAAATGCTATTATTAGCTTACAATAATTAAACAAACGCTATAACATAAATTATCAAAAAAAAAAAAGCGCTATAACATGGCTGCAATTTTTTTTATATAGGCGGTACTTTAAATACGAGAGATTTTAAGAAAATAAAGTCCAACTCCCACTCGCCTATTCCATTTACTTTTCATTCTTCAAGAAAAAAACCTTCAGTTTTAAGAATGACATCTCTCCGTTTTCCAACATCGATCGTCGATCTGCCGGCACGCACTCTCTTGTTCCAGTCATAATATGTCAAGCAAAATCCATTCATTTTCAGCGTTGTGGAACCATCTATCCGACTTCTCCAAACAGTTCTCTTATGTAATTCCGACTCTCTATCTCTATCTCCCTGCACGGTTGATTTGTCGATGCCATCTGTTCATTTTCCAGGCATAGTATGTAATTCCAACTCTCTTTATTTTTATATCTCTGAATCCCAATTAATTTGGAAAAAGCCCTAATTCCAATCGGGCTTTGTTTTGCCACCACAAGTTTGGATTAAGATTGCTATGAGTTTTTTTTGAAAGAAATTAACATTTCAATATAACCTAAGTAAAATCCCCAAAATCCCTATTTCACTGGAAACAAATATTGGTTAACAATCTGTTATGAAATTAGGAGTTGTACATTTTCCTTAAGTTATTCATCTTCAAATTATGTGTGCATACATCTATCTATTTAGCTAATTGCCCTATGTTCTGTATTTCGTAAATGTGCTTGACATTTTTGAACTGTTAATAAGTGTAACCTTTTAGGTTTTATGATCAATGTCAAATTAGTTTTTTGTTAAACTCAGAGACATGGATTTTGTTTTTTGGTGGGAATGGTGTTGTACGTATGTGATAATGCCCTGTTATCTTTTGTTAACAATTTAATCATGTATCTACAGGACTTGAAATAAGCTCCATACAAATTACAGACTAAACTTTGTATGCTCTTTTTGCTTTTTTATGTTTTTCTTCTTTTTGGGAGTGTAAGTGGATAACATTATGGGTCCATTTGGATGGAGGGATTTGGGGAGGGATTTGATTTGGGGAATGGATTTGAAATGACTCCAATTTTGGAGTCATTTGAAATCCATCACTATTGCTCCAAAATCAACTAAAAAGGAGGGTGGGGATTCGAAATCCATTTCCAAATCCCTCAATCCAAACAAGTCCGAGGGATTTGTTGTTATGGATTTGAAATCTCTCCCACAAATCCCTCTATCCAAATGCACCCTATAGGAATTTAATCTCTTCAAGTGGCAAAATTGACAGTTGATTCTATGCTTTCCATGATATTTATGAAATATAAGTTCCTCTTCAATGCTATTAACCACTATTTTTCTTTATATGCTTTACGGAATTGGTTTCATTGATTAGAGGATTCTAATGGTGTGGTATTGATATGAGATATTTCGTAGTTCTTTTCTGAACAGATAAGAAAGTTAGATACCCGAACTTGAAGAAGTTTTTATCTCTAAAGGCTCCTATTAAATAAAAGTAGGTTCTTTGTTTATTACCTTTTCATTTTTCATGTGTTAATTAATTTTCTATTATATGGACTCCTTTTAGTGTTCTTTTTTCGTTTAGTTTCTATATAGTTTGTTTATATGCAGGAAAAGTCGAACTAAGTTTAGTTTTTCATTAGCTCATTCATCATAATAACTCTTTGCATTTCAGTTTGCTCATTTTTTTCTTAACTTATGCAGTCAATAGACTTTTTAATGCTGCTAAACTCGTTACAAGCTGTGCGTCGAGGCTTTATTGAGGAAAAAAAGATGGCATTGCAATACAATAAGATGTGAGTTTATAATTTCTTAATATTGTTTTCTACCTTATTCAACTATCTTTTTTTATGAGTTTGTAGATAATAACTCCAACTAAAAAGTCGTTAAAACAAGATGGGGATTTATAATTTTCTACTATTATTCTTTATATTTTCCATTATCCTGCATCAACTTATAGATATACGCCTAATGTAGTTGTTGACTCGTTTCAAGTCCTACATGTCGTAAGAACTGATATTTTATTACTAGGAACCAAATATTTGCTATTTCTTTGTCTGAAGTTTATTCTTGATGACTTATTCTATGATTTATTTGGTCCAATTTTTCAATATCAACAGACAATAGTTGCATAATTGGGAAGCTTATGACAATTTATGTTGAATTTTCTCTATTACTATTTACTAAAATTTATATTTTTCCTTAACAGGTACTATAGAACATGAGTGGAAATTGGGGTCGTTGCATTGTCTCAACTGGATGAGCTGATCTAGTTCATTTGGGGTTATTCTTATGGTGAAAGTTGATTTTCTCTTCTTAAGTAACAATCTCCGTTTAGGCCTTTTGTAACCTTATGAATCCTACTGTATCAAATAAATTGAATATGTTTTGTGAATTCTTTTTCTTTATCATGTTAATAAAAATAATTATTTTAATTTTTTTGTTATGGGGTTGCATTAAATTATTTTAATATTTTGCAGTATCAAATAAATATTGCAAACAAATTAAAAATGGTTTCCATGGTAAGTAATCATTGGTTGAACAATTACACAAATGGAGTGCTACGACCAATTTTAATATAGCGTTATAAGATTGCAATGACCGGCTAATAAATGGCACAAGAAAATAGCTATAAAATGCAATAACATAGCATTTATCAGATGCTATAATTATGTAACATAACGATTATACACAGCTACAATATGGGGTCTAATAGCGCGACACAAACGCTACCAAAAGATGTGAAATAATAGCGCTCAGAAAACGCTATAGAAACATCCGGGTCTATTGTTAAGTGTATATTTATACACTTAATTGTACCTTTTAATTGGAGCTTTTGATGTGTTTTTACGATAATTGGTGCTTAATATGGTTATTATTTGTATTTTAGGTGCAAATTGAAGAATTGTCAACTTTTGGGGTGAAAACTGCAAATTCAGAGAAAAAGTGGGCCAAAAGTGAAATAATCAGAATTCTGAAGAATAGAAGGCCGCGCGGCCGTGCGGGTTTTAAGCTTATATTTCACACGGCCGTCCGGATTGACGTAGGGGCGCAGTGAAGGAAGTTTAATTACACAAGGAAACCCGCCCTATTATATTTTTGCACCCTATTTAAAGGCCACAAGCACACAATTAGGATTATCTTTTAACCTTTTATCGTTTAGCTTTAGTTTTTATCTTTTATCTTTTCTACAAGCAATCAAGGAGCAAGAGAACGAAGACGAAGACCTGACGAATCTTCATCCTAGTTTCCTTTTTCTTTTTCTTTTCTGATTTTATGAATTTTCGTATTTTTATTATGTTTTTCGTTACGAACATGAGTAGCTAAGTTTCTATTCTAGGATTTTATTGGAACCCTATGTGGTAATTCGAACCTATTTTTCTACTTTTATGCAAGTTTAATTCTTTGATTATTTCTTCTATTTTGATCGTATTTAGTGCATGAGCGTAGCTAACTTATGTTGCTATTTGTTATTGTTAGAATTGATTGACAGATCGTTTTAATAATTAGAACAGGGATAGAAGAGCCTTCGAGTAGTTTTTCACCGAATGCGTGTGTTGATTGCATGTATTATCGTAGACATACAGATAATACCTTAGGTAGCCGTTGTCGAGACTTGTTATTTAATGCTTTATTTATACTAGGTTTGCATAGACATATAGTGAATCTTTTATGAATAATAGGTTTATAGCGCAGCGACAGCTGGTTATGAATAATTTCGTGTCTTGGGTTAATAATCGGGAATCGTAACTTGCATAATAGGAGATTAATTGGGTGAAGAATTATCGCATAGGGGGAAGATAAAATCCTAGATCCGTTTATTATTGATTTTTTCTCGTGATTACTTGCGTTCTTAATTAGTTTAATTTATTTAGTTAATTAATTTGACAACCCTGCGTAGGCTGGATAAAAATCACAATCGTTAGGATTTGGTACTTAGGATTAAATAATTTGCGTATTCCCTGTGGGATCGACATCCGACTCTCACGAGTCTACTTTACTACTTGTTTGCGATACGTACACTTGCGTGTTGGTATTTAGCACCCAACAAGTTTTTGGCGCCGTTGCCGGGGAATACGGCTAAATTATTTATTTATCCTAATATTAAATTTGAGCAATTTTTCTTACTTCAGCCAATTTTTTTTATTTTATTATTTTTTTTTTATTTTGTTTTAGGTACTTTTTATGCGAAGAGGACACGACACGAGCTTGCTACCTCTTGATCCCGAAATTGAGCGAACGTTTAGGCAAGCCAGGAGAAATCAACGGTTAGCCCAAAACACTCCAGCAACGATGGAAGACGAGAATAATCGTGGGGAATGTGACCAAAGGCAACCACCTAATGTGGCGAGAGAAATCGTCAACGAGCAAAACCAACGCCAGATAATTAATCCACCACCGCGTCAACGAGCCTTGCACGAGTACACCGTTCCGACACTCAATGGGTTCCAATCAAGCATCCAGCAGCCCCCCATTGAAGCCAACAATTTCGAGATTCGAGCGGGACTCCTCACGATGCTCCAAAACAATGGTCTCTTCAGCGGACTGGCTCATGAAGATCCACATCTTCACCTGGTCAACTTTCTCGAAACGTGTGACTCGCACAAGATGAACGGAGTAACACCCGAAGCACTGCAACTCCGCCTGTTCAAGCACTCCCTACAAGGAGCAGCCCGAGAATGGTTGCAAACTCGTGCACCGCACTCCATCTCGTCGTGGGCCCAGCTAGCGCAACTCTTTATGAACACATACAACTCCCCAACAAAAACTGAGAGAATCCGGCGAGAAATTCAAAACTTCATACAAGAAGCCGGTGAAGCATTATTCGAGACGTGGGAGCGGTTCAAACAGCTAGTAAGGAGGTGCCCGAATCACGGACTACAAGAGTGGCGCCAACTGCAAATATTTTACGATGGACTGCAAGACAACTCGAGGACAGTACTCGACTCTGCAGCTGGAGGTATGTTCATGAGTTTGACCTATGACGAAGCATACGAACTCTTGGATCGAATCGCTAGAAATAAATACATGCGAGCATCGGACCGGTCGAATAGCGGAGCAATCAAGACGGGAGGAATTTTGGAGTTAGACGGAGTCACTGCAATCACGGCCCAATTGGAGAAGTTAACGAAGCAAGTAGCGGCTTTGCAGACTCAGCAAGTCCACGCAGTCCAAGTTCGCGACCAGCGCGTAGAAGAAACGGAGTCTCTGAATTATGTGCATGACACTAACCGACAACAGAGGAACCCGTACTCCAACACATATAATCCGGGATGGAAGGATCACCCTAACTTTGGGTGGGGAGGAACTCAGCAAGGACAAAGGCAATCAACACCTCAAGGTCAACCGCCAAATCATTCACGACCAGCTCCCGGATTCCAAAATCCGCCTCAAGCTCAACCTCAAGGTGTAGATCTCGCAAACATTTTGGCGCAATTCATGACAACCACCCAAGCCTCCATCCGAAATTTGGAAACACAAATGGGTCAACTTGCAACCCAGCTAACCGCGAGGCCATCGGGAGCACTGCCGTCGAATACGGAAGATCCTCGGAAGAACAACGTCGAGCAGTGCAACGCTGTGAGTTTAAGGAATGGGAGACAATTGGAGGAAGCCCCACGAAAAGAGAAGCAAAACACGGTGATCGAGAAGCCGAGCGTGATTGGGGAGAAAGAAGCGACTCACGAAGAACCACTATCATCTCCAGTGAAATCACGAGCCCCTCCAATTCCATATCCTCAGAAGCTTATGAAGAAGAAGCTCGATACCGAGTATCAAAGATTTTTGGACAAGCTGAAGGAAATCCAAATAAATATCCCGTTTATTGAAGCCCTTCAAAAGATGCCAAAGTGGGTGAAGTTCCTCAAAGATCTCGTGACAAAGAGGAAGAAATTGCAAGGGAACGAGATGATCCAACTCACGGAACAATGTAGTGCAATCCTTACACGGCCTCTTCCACAAAAACTTGGCGATCCAGGTAAGTTCACTATCCCTTGTACGATAGGAGGTAAAAATTTTAGGTCACTCATTGATTTAGGTGCTAGCATTAATCTTATGCCTTATTCCATTTACAAAAATCTTGGGTTAGGTGAGATTGAACCGACGGCTATAACCCTTCAATTAGCCGATAGGTCTTTAGTTTACCCAAAAGGTATTTTAGAGAACGTGCTAGTGAAAGTGAATAAATTTATTTTCCCTGTGGATTTTGTTATACTTGATATAGATGAAGATAGGGAGATACCTCTTATTCTAGGAAGGCCGTTTTTAGCCACGTCGAAAACTCTAATTGATTGCGCTAGTGGTGATCTTACAATGACGGTGCACGATCAAACGATCAAATTTAACGTTTTTAGCGCTAATAAAAATTCATGTGAGAATAATGATTGTTATGCTATTGATCTTGTGGATTTTACAAATCATGACGATTTTGACGTTTTGATCTTAGACCATGAGAAAGGATCTTTGAGTGCAGGAGATGGCGGAGGAAACGGCAGTCGAAAGCAGCAAGCTTATGGTGCGGACTCACGTTCAACTCCTCTGAGAGATAGTCAAAGGAGTTGGGGTGCCAACGGTGATGAACGTGCAAGGAGGATGTGGCCACCTAAAGAATCAAACGAGCATCATCGTGGAGGGGAATTCAATCGCCAAGTGACTTCGGTCACGTTAGCTTGAACAAAGAAGCAGACAAAGTCCGGCTGAAGACTGTAAACTTAGCGCTTCTCGGGAGGCAACCCGAGCTTTCATTTTTTTATTTTATGTTATTTTAAATTTTTAGTTTTGCTTTTATTTTATTTTATTTTATTTTTCAAAAAAAAAAAAAATAATAATAAACAAAATAAAAAAAAAAAAAAAAAAAAAAAAAGTTTCAGGGGCACTAATATGAAGTTTTTATTTTGCAGGGACCTAATTGCAATTATTCACACGGCCGTGCAAGAAAAAGGGAAGAATCTCACACGGCCGTGTGAGATTTCGGTGAAGCTACTGCCCAAAATTGGAAAAGGGCACGGCCGTGCGGATTTTACCCCTAAATCTCGCACGGCCGTGCGAAATTTGAAGAGGCTACTGCCCAAAATTGGAAAAGGGCACGGCCGTGCGGATTTTACACCTAAATCTCGCACGGCCGTGCGAAATTTGAGAGGCTACTGCCTAATTCGGAGAAAGGGCACGGCCGTGCGGATTTTTCACCTAAATTTCGCACGGCCGTGCGAAAAAAAAAAAAAAAAAAAAAAAAAAAAAAAAAACAATTTCCATAATTTCAAATCCCCTCTCTCCCCCACTTCAAACCCTCGCCTTCCTTTTTCGAAATTTTCCCTTTTCTTTGACAAATTTCACCGAAAATTTACCAACTACACACACATAATACGTAATCAAGGTGGTTTGTTGTTGATTTGCGCAGGGAGATTCAAGAATGGTGCAATTTTCTCGAAAAACCCATTCCACCAGGAACGCCCACAAGGTGTCGACGATTTTCCCGCACCGATTATTGAGCCGGTACCCGAGCTATTGGAGGATGACGAGAAGGACGATGCTCATGCACATGGTGGAGTTGGTGAGCAGCCCGACGATGGTCCCGACGTTTAAACAGGTGTTTTCTATCCTTAAAATCCGGGCGAATCACATTGAGGGCAATGTGAATTTTAAGTTTGGGGGTGGTTAATTACTTGTTTTCGTTTATTTGCGCTTTATTTTTTTTTAGTTTGCATGCTTTAGTTTTTTTTTTAGTTTTATTATTCCCGTTTTATTATTTGCTTTGAAAAAAAAAAAAAAAAAAATTTTTGCTTCGACGCATCGATGAATTATGATGATGGGAGATGGTCAATGTTTGATGATGAAATTGCTTGCTTTATGTGATAAGGAGTTAGTATTTGTTTAGCTTTCGATTCAACGGAACGTAGAAGTAAATTATTGCTAGGAATCACACCTTTTGCATTGCTTTGGTTGAATGTTTTGCATTTTAAATTTGGAATTTATTTGTGCTCAATCATGCTTTGTTCGGTTTTAAATCTCACCTTAGGACATTTATGATACGAAGTGTTGATAGTAAGTGATTTGGGATATGATTTGGGCCTTCTTTGAACCGTTTGAGCCTTTCAAGCCTACCATTTTTGTCAAATTATCATTAGAACCTTGATTTGAGCCTCGGAGAAAAGGTGTTCTTTCTTTTAGCCAATATGTAGAAGATAGAAAAGTGGAGATTTTTGAATAATTATCCCTTGGTGGTCGGTCGAAAAATTCTTATAAGATCTTTCTTCTTCTTCTTCGAAAAAAAAAAAAAAAAAAAAAGAGAAAAAAAAAAAAAGTTATAGATATATATGTGCATCTTCATATATATATATATATCTAAATTCTTCGAATAAAAAAAAAACAAAAAAAACAAAAAAAAAAAAAAAAAAAAAAAAAAAAAAAAAAAGAGAAAAAAAAAAAAAATAGAAGAAGAAGAAGAATAGATTATAAGGGAGAAATAAGGACTAGTTGTTGAATTGTGTTGAAAACTCGATCCATTGCCTCAAAGGCAAAAAGTGTTGACGTGTGAATTTTGGAGAGTCGAGTTTATTAAAGTCCCTAGAGGTGAATTCATTGTTTCAAACGCCTATCTTTCAAATTTTGGCGTAATCACCTCAATTCAAGAAAATTAGCCACACATTCCCATATTACCTACCTCGGACCAAAGAGCCTAACAATTGAAAGCCACAAAGTCCCAATGATCCCAATAGCTTATTGTTCAATATTAGTTGAGTAAAATAATTTGGTGAGTATTTGGAGTCAAATATATGCATGTAAGTATAAATTCTCTCTATTTTTAACTTGCAAATATTGGATACTTGAAGCAATTGTATGATTTGTGGTTTTTGGTAATAGTGAGTGTTTAAGTGCCGTTGAATGTTAAGCTTGCGAATACTTAGGAATTATCATCATAATTGCAAGTTCTGAAAACACGAAGTTGACCAATCGATCTATGTAATGAGATGTATGGTTTTGTTTTGTGTTCTTACATTGATTTTACTTGAGGACAAGCAAAAGTTCAAGTTTGGGGGTGTGTTAAGTGTATATTTATACACTTAATTGTACCTTTTAATTGGAGCTTTTGATGTGTTTTTACGATAATTGGTGCTTAATATGGTTATTATTTGTATTTTAGGTGCAAATTGAAGAATTGTCAACTTTTGGGGTGAAAACTGCAAATTCAGAGAAAAAGTGGGCCAAAAGTGAAATAATCAGAATTCTGAAGAATAGAAGGCCGCGCGGCCGTGCGGGTTTTAAGCTTATATTTCACACGGCCGTCCGGATTGACGTAGGGGCGCAGTGAAGGAAGTTTAATTACACAAGGAAACCCGCCCTATTATATTTTTGCACCCTATTTAAAGGCCACAAGCACACAATTAGGATTATCTTTTAACCTTTTATCGTTTAGCTTTAGTTTTTATCTTTTATCTTTTCTACAAGCAATCAAGGAGCAAGAGAACGAAGACGAAGACCTGACGAATCTTCATCCTAGTTTCCTTTTTCTTTTTCTTTTCTGATTTTATGAATTTTCGTATTTTTATTATGTTTTTCGTTACGAACATGAGTAGCTAAGTTTCTATTCTAGGATTTTATTGGAACCCTATGTGGTAATTCGAACCTATTTTTCTACTTTTATGCAAGTTTAATTCTTTGATTATTTCTTCTATTTTGATCGTATTTAGTGCATGAGCGTAGCTAACTTATGTTGCTATTTGTTATTGTTAGAATTGATTGACAGATCGTTTTAATAATTAGAACAGGGATAGAAGAGCCTTCGAGTAGTTTTTCACCGAATGCGTGTGTTGATTGCATGTATTATCGTAGACATACAGATAATACCTTAGGTAGCCGTTGTCGAGACTTGTTATTTAATGCTTTATTTATACTAGGTTTGCATAGACATATAGTGAATCTTTTATGAATAATAGGTTTATAGCGCAGCGACAGCTGGTTATGAATAATTTCGTGTCTTGGGTTAATAATCGGGAATCGTAACTTGCATAATAGGAGATTAATTGGGTGAAGAATTATCGCATAGGGGGAAGATAAAATCCTAGATCCGTTTATTATTGATTTTTTCTCGTGATTACTTGCGTTCTTAATTAGTTTAATTTATTTAGTTAATTAATTTGACAACCCTGCGTAGGCTGGATAAAAATCACAATCGTTAGGATTTGGTACTTAGGATTAAATAATTTGCGTATTCCCTGTGGGATCGACATCCGACTCTCACGAGTCTACTTTACTACTTGTTTGCGATACGTACACTTGCGTGTTGGTATTTAGCACCCAACATCTATTATAGCTCCGGCAGACATAGCGTTTGTAAAAGCGCTATAATAGCCTAAGATAGCGCTATTTGAGCGCTATTGATGACGTTTTATGTTGTAGTGATTGGTCGAGGATTCTCCGCATCTCCTAAATTAATTTCCTTTAATTCATCGATGGTGGCTTTGACTCCTTCTTCATGCTCGGGTGGAGCAATTTCAGCGTCTTCCGCCTCAATCACGTCCATTTCACTTAAAGTGATATGATACGATGATGCCACACTTTCTCTGTCATCTTCCTCGTCGTCTTGGATTTTTGTAAAGACGACAGTTCGCATTTTAGCCTTCAACTCTTCACCACATGATATGGTCAAATAAGTACGCCGTTTCATGCGAGATGGAATTGAACTTCGAATCCTTCGTGTTTTGGTGATTTTAGTATTAGAGACACCCACATCTTGCTTATTCTTTATGTTATGTGTTAAGTATATATTTTTATACTTTATCGTATCTTTTTATTTGAGCTTTTTGTGTGAATTAACGATAATTGGTGCTTAAAAAGTTGATTTATTGTATTCTAGGTACAAATTGAAGAATTGGAAAAGTTTGGGGTCAAAACTGCAATTTTGGAGAAAATATGGGCCAAAAGTGAAATAATCAAAATATGATGAAAATTGGCTGAAAACAGGCCCGAACGGCCGTGCCAAAATTAGCCTATTTTTGGCACGGCCGTGCCAAATGCAGAATTTGGGCAGAAGGTTCGGGGATTCTCGCGCGGCCGTGCGAGAATTGCACTGATTTTCGCGCGGCCGCGCCAACACCCGCTAGACACAATTTTGGACTTTTAAACACACAAGGAAACCTAGAATCATCTACCAAGTTGGGACATCTATTTAAGGGCAAACCAAGCACGAATTAAGGGACTTTTCACACAACCTTGGAGCGAGAGAAGCGAGAGAACGAAGAATCGAAGACGGAGAATTGACAACTCTTCATCATAATTCTTCTTTCACCTATCTTTTCTTAATCTATAACTTTTATTACTTTTATTATGTTTTTCGTTATGAGTAGCTAAGTTTTTAATCTAGAATTTTGTTGGAACCCTATGTGGGGATTGTGAACCCGTTTTCTTGAGATTATGCAATTATGATTTTATGATTATTTCTTATATTTGTTATGATTGTTAGTGCATGAACTTGATCAATTTATGTGCTTTATCTGTGATTATTGGGATTGACTCGACAGAGCTATTTTGATAATTAGACGGTAAGTATAAGAGCCTTCGAGTAGTTTTCACCGAATGAGTGTGTCAATTGCATGTGGTGTCGTAGACATATAGATATCACCTTAGGTAGCCATTTACGAGACTTGTTACTTAATGCTTTATTCATAATTGGTTTGCATAGACATATAGTGAATCGTTTATGAATAATAGACCCATAATACACGCGACAGCGGGTTATGAGTAAATTAGTGTCTCGGGTTAATAATCATGAATCATATATTGCATAATTGAGGGGTTTCGGGTGAGCAATTCTTGCATAGGGGGAAGATAAAATCCTAGATCCATCTTATATTGATATTTTCTCGTGTTTAACTGTTTTCTTAATTAGTTTCTTTTATTTAGTTAATTAAATTGACAACCCTGCGTAGGCTGAATAAAAATCATAATTGTTAGGATTTGGTACTTAGGATTAGGTAATTTGCGTATTCCCTGTGGGATCGACATCCGACTCTCACGAGTCTACTTTACTACTTGTTTGCGATACGTACACTTGCGTGTTGGTATTTAGCACCCAACAAGTTTTTGGCGCCGTTGCCGGGGAATACGACTAAATTATCTATTTATTCTAATATCAAATTTGAGCAATTATTTTTACTTCAGCCATTTAATTTTAATTTTTTATTTTTAATTTTTTTGTTTTTGTTACATGTCTGGTTACAATGTTGGGGCACCTCAAATAGGATATGAATGGCTTCCATCCGACGAATACCTCCAAAACACCTATGATATGCCTCTGCTTTGTTCCGGATGTGGTGGAAATCATTATTCCGATCTATGTTGGGGATCACCAAAAGCGACAAATTTCGTCGAAATTACCAACGGAAGTTATTGGAACACTTACACCAAAACATACGAGCAAAGCTTTCAAGACCAAGATTTGAACGAGTTTCAACATAGAGAGCCACAATTTGATGATTTTCAAAATTATTATCCAATGCAGCAGCAGACCACTGATGAACAACTTGATTGGGTATCCCTTATTGCCGAATTCATGAAGTCCACTCAATCATCATTTCGAAACATGGAGATACAACTGGAAGAGATGACGCTCAAATTAAAATCTGAGTCTCTTGAAAATATTCCAGACGAAATCGGCAATGGTTACATCAAAGAAAATTCGGGTGAAGCCTGCGGTGAGAAAAATCTTCCATGTCCAGAAAATAGTGTCGCTATGAGAGAAATAGAAATTACGAAGACACTTGAGCATGATGAATCTGAGAAGACAATCGAGCTAAACCACGAAGATGCCTCAGAACAAGAGAAGAAGGAGATGGATGTAATGATTGAAGATATTCTAGTTGTGGACCCTGTCATTGATCTAAATGTAGATTTGAAGGCATCAATAGAGGTTGATGAGAAGACGAATGTGTTTGAAGTGGAGGTTATACGCGGACGTGAGGTTTTTGTGTACCGATTTGAGGGAGCGGGTGATGAAGATCTCATCTTAGCTTCGTACCGATTGATTACAACCAAGAAAGACTACAAGCTAAGGTGGACCCTGATATATTGCAATGCTATCCATGCCTTAGTTGCAATTGAAGTGATAGAGCTCATGGATGGATGCGCAATCTATAAGGCTTTGGATTGGACATAACAGTTTTAAGAAGCAAAGTCTGGCTGAAGACTTAAAACTTAGCGCTTCTCGGGAGGCAACCCAAGCATTTATCGATTTTCGTATTTTTATTTTTTTTTATTTTTCTTAGGATTTTAGCATGAGCAAACTAATAATTTAATCTTGTTTTAATTTTTAGGTCGAAAATCAAACACTAAGGGATCAGACGTTAAATGTGGATTAAACGAACATCAAAGAGTGCATCCCGGGGAAGGACCTTCCGACTAATCAGGTGTATTCTATCCTTGAACTTTGTTCTAATTGCATTGAGGACAATGTAAATTTTAAGTTTGGGGGTGGAAAATTACTTGTTTTTATGTGCTTTAATTTTTTAGTTTGCATGCCTTAGGATTTTTAGTTTATTTTAGTTGTTTTAGTTTATTTATTACTTTCGAAAAAAAAAATAAAAAAAAAATGTGTTTGAGATAAATGCTTCGATGAATCATGATGATGAAAGATGGTCGATGTTTAATTATGAAATTGCTTGCTTTATCTTGATTTTGATCGAATTTTGCTGAGCTTTTGATTCAAAGTGTCGTAAGAAGGAGTCATTGTTAGGAATCTCGAATTATGCGTTGTTTTGGTTGAAAGTTTTGTGTTTTAAAATTTGAGTTAATTTATGTTATATCATATGCTATTCGGTTTTAAAACTTGTCTTATGAATTTACAAAGTGAAATATTAAATTGTTGAGCAATTTGGGAAGTGATTTGGGTCATCTTTGAACCGTTTGAGCCTTTCAAGCCTACCTTAAATTTTTATCATTCGAACCTTGATTGAGCCTTGGAGAAACGGTGTTCTTTCTTTTAGCCAATGTGTATAAGGTAGAATAAGTGGAGATTTGTGAAAAATTAACCCTTGGAGTTCAGTCGAAATTTTTTTATAAGGTCCTTCTTCTTCTTCGAAAAAAAAAAAAAGAAAAAAAAAAGAAAAAAAAAAAGAAATATAAAAAAAAAAAAATAATATTAATCAAAAAAAAAAGAGAAGAAAAAAAAAGAAGAAGAGACTAGAAGGGGAAATAGGGACTAGTTGTTGAGTTGTTTTGAAAGCTCGATCCATTGTCTTAAGAGCAAAAGTGGAGACTTTTGAACTCTGAAGAATCGAGTTAATTAAAGTCCTTAGAGGTGAATTCATTGTTTCAAACGCATATCTTTCAAAATTTGGCGTAATCACCTCAATTCAAGAAGCATAGCCACCTATACCCATATCTCCTACCTTGAACCAAAAAGCCCAACATTTGAAAGCCAAAAAGTCCCAATGATCCCAATAGCTCAATTATTTGATACTAGCCGAGTAAAGAAATTTGGTGAGTCTTTGGAGTTGAATATTATTATGTAAGTATAAATTTTCTCCAATTTTAATGTACAAATATGGGATACTTGAAGCGATAGCATGGTTTGTGGTTTTTAGCAATGGTGAGTGAATACGTATCTTTGAATTACGAGCTTGTAAATTTTTGAGAATTGTCATGATAATTGCACGTTCTGAAAAAATGAAAGTTGACCATTAATCTATGTGATGAGAGGCATTTGTTGAGAGTGTTGCTGTGAAAGTTGCTAGTTTTTGCTTGAGGACAAACAAAAGATCAAGTTTGGGGGTGTGTTAAGTATATATTTTTATACTTTATCGTATCTTTTTATTTGAGATTTTTGTGTGAATTAACGATAATTGGTGCTTAAAAAGTTGATTTATTGTATTCTAGGTACAAATTGAAGAATTGGAAAAGTTTGGGGTCAAAACTGCAATTTTGGAGAAAATATGGGCCAAAAGTGAAATAATCAAAATATGATGAAAATTGGCTGAAAACAGGCCCGCACGGCCGTTCCAAAATTAGCCTATTTTTGGCACGGCCGTGCCAAATGCAGAATTTGGGCAGAAGGTTCAGCGATTCTTCCGCGGCCGTGCGAGAATTGCACTGATTTTCGCGCGGCCGCGCCAACATCCGCTAGACACAATTTTGGACTTTTAAACACACAAGGAAACCTAGAATCATCTACCAAGTTGGGACATCTATTTAAGGGCAAACCAAGCACGAATTAAGGGACTTTTCACACAACCTTGGAGCGAGAGAAGCGAGAGAACGAAGAATCGAAGACGGAGAATTGACAACTCTTCATCATAATTCTTCTTTCACCTATCTTTTCTTAATCTATAACTTTTATTACTTTTATTATGTTTTTCGTTATGAGTAGCTAAGTTTTTAATCTAGGATTTTGTTGGAACCCTATGTGGGGATTGTGAACCCGTTTTCTTGAGATTATGCAATTATGATTTTATGATTATTTCTTATATTTGTTATGATTGTTAGTGCATGAACTTGATCAATTTATGTGCTTTATCTGTGATTATTGGGATTGACTCGACAGAGCTATTTTGATAATTAGACGGTAAGTATAAGAGCCTTCGAGTAGTTTTCACCGAATGAGTGTGTCAATTGCATGTGGTGTCGTAGACATACAGATATCACCTTAGGTAGCCATTTACGAGACTTGTTACTTAATGCTTTATTCATAATTGGTTTGCATAGACATATAGTGAATCGTTTATGAATAATAGACCCATAATACACGCGACAGCGGGTTATGAGTAAATTAGTGTCTCGGGTTAATAATCATGAATCATATATTGCATAATTGAGGGGTTTCGGGTGAGCAATTCTTGCATAGGGGAAGATAAAATCCTAGATCCGTCTTATATTGATATTTTCTCGTGTTTAACTGTTTTCTTAATTAGTTTCTTTTATTTAGTTAATTAAATTGACAACCCTGCGTAGGCTGAATAAAAATCATAATTGTTAGGATTTGGTACTTAGGATTAGGTAATTTGCGTATTCCCTGTGGGATCGACATCCGACTCTCACGAGTCTACTTTACTACTTGTTTGCGATACGTACACTTGCGTGTTGGTATTTAGCACCCAACATTATGCCCCCACTTTCTAAGTGGTCCAAGCCTATCAAAGACGGATGGTGTAAGTCTATCAAACCCTCGTTTGTCGCTTTTTTCATGCCCCCACTCTCTAAGTGGTCCAAGCCTATCAAAGACGGATGGCGCAAGTCTGTCGAAGACAGATGGTGTAAGCCTATCAAAGACCAATGTCCTTCTCACTTTTGTTCTACTTTCAAGAAAATCGTCTGTTGATGAGAATTCATCTTCGATTATGTAATTACTAGTAGCTCTATTGATAGCAATACGAATTGGCTTTTGTGGAACAAATCCAAGACCAACTCTAGGACTTTGAATAGCATGTCCCTTTTCTTTCAACATTATCTGAGTAGTATTGAGGCCATGCACCTTTTCGCCAACAACTTCGGCAGGAAGCCTTCCAAGCGTAGAATCTTCACGTGGGTTGAAACCAGCTTTCACTAAGAGTTTATAAGCATTTGGGCCAAAACATTTTGTCATTTGGGACTCGGAGAATTCTTCGCATTCCTCTTGGGTTCCTTCTGTGGGATGAACAAATCCTTTAGGTGGTTGAGAAGTTGATTGCTTCTCGTCAATTGGTGTTAGGGGAAACATCAAATCTTTCAAAGCCTCACACGCTAAAAGAACATTGTCTTGATTATTTATTTGCTTTGGTTCTTCAACTGGTAGAATTTCTTTGGCCTTTACCTTCTTCTCATCATCAAGATAGTACTTAGCATCGGCAAAGTGGGCTTCTGCCTCGGTGAACGGTTTATCATCGGCGAGTATTATTTTAACTACTCCGTCTCGACAATACTTGAAACATTGGTGCCAAGAAGAAGGAACCACACTATTCTCATGTATCCAAGGTCGTCCGAGAAGCATGCGATATGAGGTTCTTGCATGAATGACATGGAACAGTGCGGTGGACAACATATCATCCATTAACAACTCTATCCTTATGATACCAAGGGCCCTTTGTCCTTCTTGATTAAATCCTTGGATCATCAAGCGACTAGTTTTGAGCTCCTCCGTGGAGATTCTCAATTCCTTTAAAGTCTGCAACGGCAAAATATTGACTGCAGAACCTCCATCGATTAAAATCCTATTCACCTTCTGTTCACGGGCGTAGCCGGCAACAAACAACGGCCTATTGTGTGGTTTGGAACCAAGAATTAAATCTTCATCAGCGAAAGTCATTGTTGAGATGCATCTACCAATCACGGTACAAACTTCATTTGGAGACGGAGTCGTTCCACTAGCAGCGGTCTCCTTTTCAATTATCGCGTTGCATGAGATGTTGATACAATCATCATCTCCTCTGTGTACGTTTGTTGTCGTCATGTCAAGGGACTCAAAAGTGGTGACGACAAAATTTGTAGTGGCGCTGATCTCTTCAAGTGATATCTTCCCTTGGCGAGCTAGTTTCATAACTTTATCTTTGAATACGAAGCAATCATGAATTGGGTGCCCGACCAACCGATGATACTTGCAGTATTTTGGGTCATCGATCTTGTTAGCTTCTTCGGGGCGCTTCATTTCAGGCAATTCGATAAGTTTTAAACCTAGCAAATCGTCAAATATTCCAGCCACATCGGTGTCAAGGAATGGATATTCCCTTGCTTGCATTTCTTTTAGAGTAAGTCTTCTTCTTTCTTGGGAAAAATCTTGTTTTTCCTCATTGTTTCCGTTCACTTTTCCTTGAAATTTGATAGGGGTTGCATTCACTGCCAAAGATTCTTTGCTTGAGGTCTTAGAGAAAACTCTACCCCCTTTCGAAAGTCTTGTTTTTCTTTGGACTGTCGAGGCTCTTGAAATGGTGGTCCCTCAACTCCACTAGCCATAATGCTCAACTCCATATCATGCGCTCTAGTGGCCAACTCTTCGAAAGTCTTAGGTTGAATCCCTTGCAGGATATATCGGAGTCCCCATTGCATTCCTTGAATGCACATCTCGATAGCTGAAGGCTCTGACAGTCGATCCTTGCAATTCAGGCTTAAATTCCTCCAACGGTTAATGTAGTCAATGACGGCCTCTTCTTTCCACTGGCGAGAGTTTGTGAGCTCGATCATGCTCACTGTTCTTCGGGTGCTGTAGAAGCGATTCAAAAATTCTTGCTCCATTTGACTCCAACTGTCAATTGAGTTCGGCTCTAGGTCCGTATACCAATCAAAAGCATTCCCCTTCAATGATCGGACGAACTGTTTCACGAGGTAGTCTCCAAAAGTCCCAGCATTGTTGCAAGTTTCAACAAAATGTGCCACATGCTGTTTTGGGTTGCCCTTGCCATCAAATTGCTGAAACTTCGGGGGTTGGTAACCAATTGGCATCTTCAAGTCATCTACTCTTAGAGTGTATGGCTTGGTGTATGTTGACGATGATTTTGAACCCTCATCGAATTTGTTCTTGATAGTTCCCATGATGAACTCCTTCAATTGGTCTATAGGAATCAACCCCTCTGACGAAATCTGGAATTCTTCAGCTGAGCTCTTCTCCCTGTCGGTTGGATGTCGCCTTGCAGAAGTTTCAGCTTCGGTGTGATTTTCACCTTGTTTTCCCATGTCGTGACTACCGTCAACTTTGTTCCTCAATATCGCGATTTGGGAGTCTTGTTCTTGAATGTGTTTTGTTAGCCCTTCAATGGCCTTGGTCAAGCTTGCCATTTGCTCCTCCATGGTCGTAGCATGTGTTGTCATGACGGGGGCCACCTCAGAGTAGTTTGATGTCAAACGGGACGTAGATGATAAAGCTCCTCCTCTAGATCCTTCCACGTCTTCACCTGTGTTGACGAGAGGTGATGAGCCTTTCTCAATGATTTGCGGTGTCGAGCTAGTCTCGGAGGATGCCTGCAGTTTCTTAGCCATACTCCTTGTAACTACGCCTACACTTGATGAATTCGAAGTAGCAGCCTTCATCGCGAGCGGTTACCGTAACACTTCGAGGATCTTCGAGAGAGAGAAGAGATGAGAGGTAGAGATGTCCCACCGGGCGTGCCAAAAATTTGTAACAACAAATTCTTATCTGCGATATAAACAAACAAGAAAAATTGAACAAAGATGATTTTATTGAATTAAAATAAATAAATTGCGGGTTACAATCTCTATTTTAATCCTTTGATTCTTCTCTCTAGAAAAATATATAGTTGACTTGAATTTTCGGAGTCGGGTCGTTGACTTGATCTTTTCCGGATTTGATTTTGGATTTGATTAACGTTTTCCAAGGGTCTTGCGACTTGAATCTCGGATCGAACGTTGAACTTTGACTTGATTTGACTTGAAGATCTTGAAATTCTTGATGGATTTGGCCCTTCAATCTTCCAGTGATCTTGACTTGAATTAGTTAACGTTAACCCGAAGGTTTGGCACCGTTATCTCGGATCGAACGCTAGATTTGATGAAGAATGCCTTGAATTTGCTCAAGAACACCTCGAATATGACGAAGAACACTTTGAATGTAGAGAGAGAATCTTACCTCCTACGAATTCTTCTTCCTTGCTTCTTGAATTGTAGAGAGAATTTTGCTCCTACGGTTTTTGCTCCTTCAGTTGTGTCCTTGAATTGTGAAGGGAGGGTCCCTATTTATAGTGGTAGGACAAGACTCCTTAATGGGACTTCTTGATGACATGGCTGTTGGGTTTCGGGCACGTGTACGCAGCGGAAAACAAAAAAATTTATGCGAATTAAACGACTTTAAAGCACACAAGCACATGCCCGACAAATTAAAATCAATTAATTGCGTACCTTTGCGCTTCCAGCGAAATTAAAAACAACATGCTAAATAATTTAACCGAATTTAAATCAATTAACATGCTCGCGTTTAAACCAATAATCATGCTTGCAACGATTAAAACGATTACACATAATCACATAAAATCACATGATAGCAAACATGAATTCATAGTTTAAACCTAAACGAACCGAAACTAGGGTTTCGTGTATTTACCTCTTGAAGCGTGAGGTAGGAGCGTTTAGCAAGTCGAGATTGCTATGGAAACCAATCCGTGCAATCCGGGGCAGCAACGGCAATGCAGCGACGGCCATGATCCGAGCTACGGCGGCGCGTGTGATTCACGCGCTGTCCTTGAAGGATGAATCGAATGACGACTCGAGAAGATGGCTAGCTGCTCTTCCCACTCCCATTGATCCAACCTGTTTGCTGATCTGAAATTACAGCCTTGCTCCGACTTCAATATCTCCATGCATATTTACTGGATGGACAATTCCTTCTGGAATAATTTAGATTTATGAGTCTTGAAGCTTCTGTCAAAATTTCACGTCCATCCGATCACCGGTTGATTTATGGCGAATTTCTCGCTGGACAGCGCAGAAAATCCGAGAGCAGTTTTTCAGAATTGCCTTCTCGCATCTTCGATTCTTCAATCTTCCTCCTCTTGGATTTCACCTCGTATACTTCGATCAACTAAACACGTGGCACTAGACACGTAATAGTCAGAATAACGGAAGAAAAGAAAGAAAGAAAGGAATACCGAAAGAGATCGGCCAACGGGTGGCCGATTCCGGCGAATTTCCGGCGACGGCGCAGTGGTGGTGGCCGTGGGAGAGGGTGGCTGATCGAGAGAGGCAGCGGCTAGGTTATGAACGTGTGTTCTCTTAGTTGTGTGTGTGCAAGACCTATAAATCAAGTATTTATATGTCTTGCATAAAACCCTAACGGGCTTAAGTTGGACCGGGCCCAACAGCTTAAGTTCGTTAGTTCTTTTACTTGCTCATCTCTCTCAATTCGATGATCGGAAAACTGTAACGATTACATTTTCGGAATCATTATAATGTCCTCGTCATTACGAGTGCCAACTCTCGATTTCCATCTTTCCAAAAGTGGAAACCCTAATTCAGTGCACTTTCTAAATTTGGAAACTTCCCGATTTAGAAGGTTCACTAATACGTTCGCCTATTCTTTTCCTTTTCTTATTCTCATTCATAATTCCAAATTACGAATGTTGGACCCAATCATATTGACTTCCAATCATGCAAAGATAAACATATTTTACCTTTGACCGTTTATTCAAAGATCTCATGTGCACGAGCAGTGTGACCCTCGATGGTTCAGGTGTAAGCTAGCCGTGGGCCCACAACCCTTTGTGGTCAAAACTCGTCCCCTTAGAGTTACGATTAAGATGAAACTCGTTTCACCTTAATCACCCAACGAATCAAGATTGGCGTCTAGCAACTACGCGTCATGATTCCCTAGATACAAATGAAGTGCCTGCAAGAACCTTCAGATATAGTTAACGTACAGTACGGTCCCTTCGATTCATATGTCCCGATCGAACTAGAGGCATTGGTTCATCGAGACCTCTTTATATGTTCGATGACGGTGCGATCGTTCCAAGTGTTGTAATCCTTTCGTGCATGACTTAGAGAATCGAATTCTCTAATCATCACTTAGTCAGCTCTGGCCATAGACTTAGAATGATTACAAACTTTCAGAACACATAGGACATCCAAGACTATTCTAGCGATCGAATCCCCGACTACAATGCACAGACCTCCCACTAGATTTCGGACTGCACGAACACTGGCCCTTGGGATGGTCCTCGGTGGAACTCAGGGACAGGTCACGATACAGCTGGTCCTCTAGTGAAGTCACGGTGATGTCTAGGTCATAAGGACTAATGGTGTACAACTATACCATAGATATCTCTACTCGATTATTGGGAACCACTTAGAGATTTCTAGGGTGAGGGAGTTCAGTGAACTCGTCAACTTACGAGCACCCACTTGTGCATGCCGATATCACAATACCGTTTACTGATGAGATGCAGTACACATACACTAAGTGCTAGTCTCAATGGGAAAGGCCGATATCCTCATTAGTGGCGTAACCCTTCGACTAGGAACACGTTTAACAGTTATAATACTTAAGTAAATATCTCATGATCCTAACGATCAATTACTAGTACTTGTAATAACTGTAAGGACTATATCTATGCTTGTGACAAAGGGACAAAGATATAGAATGCCAAGGTGTTTTATCATTAATACGAATAAAGGTTCGTTTATTACAATAATAAATACGAAAGACCACAGCCACAGGTTGGCTTGTTGGTCACCTACTCTAACAATGGCGCGATTTGATTGGCCTGATTTAAATTGATATTTATCTCTTGTAACTTGGGGAATAAGAAACAATTTTATTGGCCAATAATTAATTGATATTTATCTCTTATAACTTGGAAGAGAATAAATAATTTTATTGGCCAATATATATTTAATATCAATTATCTATTAGAAATTAATTTAATTAAATTCCAAAATATATAATTGATAAAAATATATGCATGACCGCATATATACGGGTCTTCAATTGGCATCTAAGTCCTTTGGCTATGTATAATTACACAAATGCCATTGGATCAAACTTTATTCCATATATAATTTATCCATCTAATTGGCTTAAATTTTATTCGTCTACAGCTACTGTCAGTGATTCAGCAAACGCCGACGGCGAAACCAAGCAGTCCTCGGCCGACCCTTTTAATCAAATCTTTATTTTCAGCTGTAAAATATTGATTATCGGCTTGTGGGCAGGTGTTCTTATTACAGAAAACGAGGTTCGGACAAAGATGATTCTTGTTTCTTCTCCGGTTGTTGAGACTCGATAATCTGAAAGAAGAGAAGAGATTTGAGGAGGGTTTTGAGTGGAAGTTGGAGAGCAGTGAGATATTCGACAAGGCGCACTAGGCCAAAACAGCTCACTTGCGACGTTTTTTTTGGCGACGATTCCGGAATCGTCACTAGTTTGCGATCATTTTGACTAAAAAACGTCGCAAGATATCGGAAAATAAGATTTCGATGGAATATATCGCGACGATAAAACTAATCGTCGCAACCTTTGCGACTAATGTCACTAAATCGTCGCAAAGGGAAAAAAAAAATAATAAAGCACTCTCGTAGCGACGTTTATATATAACCGACGCGCGGAATCGAGATTTGAGCTGAGGGATTAATTCAGTTGCTAATTGAAACACAATCAGGGAAAAATTCAAACGGGAAAAATGATAAGAACAAAAGGAGTATATTACCTTCACAAAAGAGAGTATCGGACAAAGGGGCGGATGCACAAGAAATCACGAATCACAATTTTGGATACGGATGAAAAGGGGCGAGATTAGCTGCAGTCGGTGGCAGTGACAGTGGTGATTGATTGAAGCGAGCACGAGCATCGAACCAAGCGGCGGCGGCCGGCGGCGGCGGCCCAAGCGGCGGCGGTGGGAGCATCGAACGAAGCAGCTGTGCGGCGGCCATGAAAGTGGATGCACCGTCGACCGAAGTTAGCAATTTGTGTGCGGAAGAAGATAAGGATGTTGAGAAGGGTTGATAAGATTGGACGCCCTCGAAACCCGCGCCTGTGGATGGAGCGAGGCGGTGGCCGACGTTGGAGAGGGAGAAAGAGAGTCAACAATAGTAGGCGAGGAAGGGGAGGAAGTCTGGGGTGATGTAAACGACGCCGTTTCGCAGCAAGCGGAATAAAAGAAAAGGAAAAAAGAAGCACACGCGTCGTGGTCGAGCTGGTTGAGAAATAAAAGGAAAAGAAAAGAAATCGAGAAGCTGATTGGAGAAAGGGACTCGAACGACACCCGTTTCAGCCTTAAATGGGCCAAAAGTAAATGGAAAAGAAAATGTTTTAAAAAAAATGGGTCTATCCCCATATGTGTTCCTTTCTTTCTCTCCAATCCCAAGCCAGCATTCTAGTCTTTTTGTTTAAATCTGGAAGCAGCTCGATTCCGAAAATAGTTTGTGTGGCCCCGTTTTCTTAATTTCTTTTCCCTTTTATTTTCTTGTTCTATTTTCCTCGCCTTTCCCTAACTGCTCGAATTTCTCTTTTCTTTTCTCAGATTCAATCCGGGGCCTTATGTTTATTTTTCCTTATGTTTATTTTTCCTTTTTCTCCTTATGTTTATTTTTCCTTTTTTTCGCAGATTCAATCCGGGGCCTGGATTCGAGGATCCAAATTTGACCGATCTGCTGTTTCAGAACTTCAAAAAGGTGGTCGAGCGCAGGTACAACAAATGTAGCTGATTCTCTTTAATCTATGTTAAAAAAAATTGATAAAGGGATGTATAGAATTGAGCTCATACAAATAAATCTTTGATGTCTACGTGCGTTGCATTGAAAACCATACATGTTAACCGTCTTTTGTTTTGTCATTTCCCAAGTTTGTAGATTGTAGTTCGCAACTGGCAACCTTCGATTTTTTTATGTGAAATTGTCATTTAACTTTGTGGAGTTTTGCAGTGTCCAGCTTTTTGAAGTTCTCTTATGGTTATTCGTGTGAACTGTTAGAATGATGATCACAGAAAGAAAAAATCCGCATCAATATCATTCGCTAAACGACACGAAAACGGCAGTACAGCAGCTTCACAAACTAGCGAGTGCGGTTGTGAGCGTGGTAATAGTGGTGGAAACCCTAATGGTGATGGGAGTTGCTTCCACAAAAGTGATAGCTTTCGTGATAACCCAGCTCCTTCTTTTAGGGTTTACCTTCCAGAACATGTGCAAGACCGTTTTCGAGTCCATCGTCTTCGTTTTCGTCATGCACCCTTTCGATATAGGCGATCGCTGCGTCATCGACGGTGTCCAGGTAATCAAAATAATTAATATATTTTTATAAATTTAACAATATTTATATATGTGTAAAGTAGAGTTTATTGATTTAGTACTCCCTGCATTATACCGAATTGCTAAAAAACTTCTCATTTTATTAATATTAGCCAAAAAAAAAGGGGAAACTACAGATAAATCCCTAATCCAAAACTCAACTCACAGATCAGTCCCTAGGTAGTTTCCCCTAGCAATTCAGTCCCTATTCACGCGTCTGACATGCAGATCAGTCCCTAATGTGAATTTTGAATATTTTATTATATTCTCTTTTCACTCTCACCATTTTCTCTCTCCTGCTTTTCTCTCTCCTGCTTTTCTCTCTCTTCATCTTCTCTTTCTTTCTTCATCTGCTCTCTTTCTTCTCTATTTCTTCTCCCTTTCTCTCCTCTGGTTTGCTCTTTTTCCGGCGAAAAAATCACTGTAAAACCCACCCACCCCACAATGGCTACAAATGATGTATCTAATGATTTACCCACTGTGATTCTTGGAAGTTGTCGATACAAAAATGAACTTCACATTATTTCCATAAAAAGTAATTCGACCTTAATGGAGATATATGGTGCTATTATCAACAAATGGAATCATATCCATCCAGATGCACTGATCCTCCAATACTTGGCTCCTCGGGAAAGATTGTATGTGACATTGGGCAGTGATGAAGATGTGGAGAATATGGTTGCATTGCATCTAATAATGAAGATGAGTGTGGTCGACATTGTCGTGATGTGCAAAGATGAAGCTAATTCGCGTGGAAAGAGGGTTCGCACCGATGGCTGGTAGGTCTCCATCTTTTTCTGTACTGCTGAAATGCATTTCTTTATGGTTGTTAATTATTGTGTGATACATAGTATAAAATATGGCACATAATAGTATCATGCTAATATAAATATGGTATGGACGTATGGTACTTACAGTACGTAACCTTGATCTGAGTAGTATGGGTGATAGGTAAATTTGGTACTGCTGGTGGGAAAACATAGTATCATATAATGAGGAAGATAGTACGTTACCTTCATCTGAATAGTATGGGTGATAGGTAAATTTGGTACTGTTGGTGGGAAAACATAGTATCATATAATGGGGAAGATAGTACGTAACCTTCATCTGAATAGTATGGGTGATAGGTAAACTTGGTACTATTTGTGGGAAAACTTAGTATTATAGAATGGAGAAGATAGTATGGAACCAGTGCATTGTTATGATATTTTCATGTACATTGTTATTTGGATTCCACTCTATTGTAATCCATTTTTAAATTTTTTTTGAAACCAAAAGCGGCGATCAATCGATGGAAATCGAGGGTAATCCGCTTGGAAATTCAATTGATGCATGGAGACATTGCATCCGTGGGGAGAATCAGTTTTTTAAAGATCCTGATGATTTTAGGCATATGCTGAAAAACTATTCTATTGCTAATAATCGATCATTTAAGTACATGAAAAATGATCAACAAAAGATCATAGCAGTATGCATTGACGAAAACTGCAAATGGAGGGTTTATGCATCATTGTACAAGTCAGATAAGTTATTTAGCATTCGCAAGTGCAATCTTGAGCACACTTGTGGTGATGCTACTCTTCGTACAAGGGGTCATCCTAAAGCCGATGCTACATGGATTGCCCAAATTATGAAACGAAAATTGAGAACGCAGCCAGCTTACAAACCATGTGGTATGTTAGAAGATATCCGAGACGATTATGGTCTGGAGCTTCAGTACTACACAGCATGGAGGGGTAAAGAAAAAGCCATGCGTGATATCCATGGTGATGAGACGACATGTTATGATAAACTGAGACGCTATTGTCGTGCATTAAAAATGCATAACCCTGGTAGCATGGCAGAGTATGAGATTGAACCTGCTACTCAAAAGTTTATTCGAATATTTATTAGTTTTGGGAGTTCTATTTCCGGCTTTCGTCGGTGTAGGCCGATGATATGTTTGGATGGGACTCACATTAAAAATAAGTACAAAGGATGCTTGCTTTCTGTTGTGTGCAAGGATCC
Source organism: Erythranthe guttata (assembly GCF_000504015.1). The sequence continues at coordinate 3,020,474 of NW_012194819.1, forward strand.
AAATGATTCCTTATATACATTGGCATACGCAGTTGTTGATGCTGAGAATGATAAAAACTGGGAGTGGTTTTGCATTAAATTGAAACAAATTCTAGATCGTCACAATGACAATAGATCTTTTACCATTTTCTCTGATCGTCATTCGGGGCTTCTTAAAGCCGTCCCGTTGGTATTTCCTAGTAGCCACCATGCATATTGTTTGCGACACTTGGTGGATAACTTTAGAACCCAGGTATTTTGATTCTCTTTAAAAAGGCAAATTGGAACGTACCATTTGTCACCTCATGTCATACTTTTGTATAACATGTTTCATACTTTTGTATAACATGTTTCATACATTTGTGTAACATGTGTCATACTTTTGTATAACATGTTTCATACATTTGTATAGCATGTTTCATACATTTGTATAGCATGTTTCATACATTTGTATAACATGTTTCAAAATAATATAGGTCCTGAGGAAGTACCCATTGCACAACAAGTTATATTGGGCGAGTGTTTTACATAATGTTGCATATGCCCCTACTCGGCAGGAGTTCGATGCAACTATTTCTCGTATAGTGCAATCTATGCCTCTCGCGGCATCATTTATTTCGAATTCTGATCCAAATCATTGGGCCAATGCCTATTTTTCTGGAGAAAGATGGGGAATCGTGAACAATAATCAGGCAGAAAATTGGAATGGTTGGGTTAAAGATGCCCGATCTTTGCCTGTTCCATCCATGATTGATCACATACGGATCAAAATAATGGAGATGCTAGTTAAACGACATGGAAAAAGTTTGGCAATGACTGGCATATTGTGCAAGAAAATTCTAAAGAGATTAACAATCAATCATATGGCCTCTCGTTCCTTAAAATATTGTAGATCAAGTAGTACCGCTTTTGAGGTATATGATGAGGACAAGTCGTATAAGGTTGACTTGCAGCACAAGACTTGTTCTTGTAAAGCATGGCAATTAGAGAAACTTCCATGCAAACATGCATGTGCATGTTTGGAGTCAAAATGATACTCAATATATGAGTTTGTTGATCCATGCTTTCATATTGATACGTACAAACAGGTATATCAATTCATGATTAACCCAATTCCCTCGTTTGATGAGGACTTTGACTTGTACGATGCGTGTAATGCTCCGCCCGATGTCTTTGTTAATGCACCTGATTCGAGAACTCGACCGGGACGTAGAAAGACAAAAAGAATTCCTTCACAAGTGCAAACTCGTAAACTGAAGTGTACTCGTTGTGGGAAGCCTGGACACAATCGTCGTACTTGCACACAACCAATCTGACTAGCAATTTTTTTTAATGTAAATACTGTCTGCATTTGTGTTACTTAAACTAACTAGTTTTGTTTCTAATGTAAATTTTATGTTTTTCATCAGGGAGGACAAGATGGAGGAGAACTTACATGATTGCCCATTATGTTATTCAAGTGATTGAAGTGAATGAAAACTGGCTGTTTGTACTTTATTATTATGTGATTTGTACTATGTTTATTTGAACTTTGTACTATGTTTAATTTGCACTATGTACTATGTTTAATTTGCACTATGTTTTTGCTATTTGTAGTTTGTACTATGTATTAGGTACTCTGTTCATTGATGGTTTATCATTTTCAGTCTAATGGTACTATTTTTATTTACACATGGTATTGGATATGAGATAGGATGGTATGACTTACTCAATTTATGACCGTTACAAACTAAATCTATGAGATAGACTTACTCAATTTATGACCGTTACAAACTAATATAGCCGTTGCTTATTGTCAGAACTAGTCAAGTCATAATATGACCATAAATGACACATAGGCTCATTTGTTTCTAATTCATGGCTTCTTCGAGTAGCACCACTAAAATGAGTGGGTTAAAATACAAAAAAGGGAAATGCAAGCGTCTTGATTGTGGGAAGAAAACAATAATCATGGTTTCAGAAACTATTTCGAATCCCGGAAGGTTATTTTACTGTTGCCCACACCATGGCTACTCCCATTGGTGTGAACCATTTGAAGTTGGGCAAACTTTTTCCAACTCAAATCGTGAAGAAAATAAAGCTACAAGTGCGTCGATGAACCAAGTCCATCAAGAAAGTGAAGTGAAGAATTGCAATTCTGAAGGTGGAGTAGTTCATAGTTTGATAGTGTTGAATCTAGTAATATTTGCAGTCTACATGCTATGTAAAACCTATGTACTGTTGTTTAATTAGTGAACATAAGAGTACAATGTATAAGCTGGTAAAGTTCGGGTTATTCATGAATATAGTACGCTTTGTTCACCAATTAAGTATAATGTATAAGCTGGTAAAGTTCGGGTTATTCGTAAAGATGGTACGCTTTATTCATCAATTAAGTACAATGAATATGCTGGTAAAGTACACGTGAGTCGTAACTATAGTACGATTTGTTCACTGATAAAGTATATGTTTGCCATTCATATAGTATTTTTAAACTCTATATATTATTGTCGGGCCAATGCATCCATATGATCGCATTTTAAGACACAACTCTTCAGTTTAAGACTATTAAGAATGAATGGAGACAATGTGGGAGTCGATCAACATCGACTATGGTAAAAATTGAGGAAAATATTAGTTTTACACTTGAGCATTGTAGACTTGTATGAATATATTGTATAGTATATGAGTATCATGTATGAAATTCAACATATTTATGGGATCTTGTATACCAAACGCAACAATAATGCTCACCTACCTTAAGATAATCATCTAAAACATAATTTATGCATCTCCCGTACTTATTGATCATTAAAACGTCAATGAAATTGGTACAATTCAATTCATCAAAAAATATGGTACGCTTTATTCATCAATTAAGTACAATGAATATGCTGGTAAAGTACACGTGCGTCGTAACTATAGTACGATTTGTTCACTGATAAAGTATATGTTTGCCATTCATATAGTATTTTTACACTCTATATATTATTGTCGGGCCAATGCATCCATATGATCGCATTTTAAGACACAACTCTTCGGTTTAAGACTATTAAGAATGAATGGAGACAATGTGGGAGTTGATCAACATCGACTATGGTAAAAATTGAGGAAAATATTAGTTTTACACTTGAGCATTGTAGACTTGTATGAATATATTGTATAGTATATGAGTATCATGTATGAAATTCAACATATTTATGGGATCTTGTATTCCAAACGCAACAATAATGCTCACCTACCTTAAAATAATCATCTAAAACATAAATGGAGACAATGTGGGAGTCGATCAACATCGATTATGGTAAGTTTTTCGTGAATACACATGTGAAGTACGCTTTGTTCATCAAATAAGTACAAGTCTATTGTTGACAAGGTATCTTCGAATGGACTAGAAAGTATTTGTTGCTCATTTTTATGGTACGCTTATATTCTTTATACAAACTAATTAATCGCAAAATAAAGTACCATGTGTTCAAAAGGCAAGTACATTTCATCGAAACATATAGTACAATGTATACAATGAAAAAGTACGAGTAGAGCTAATCAATAGTATTATTAGCTCTACAACAAAAGGACAGATTGTTTATGGCATAAAAACACATTCACCTGTTCATTAATTAATTACAAAAAACACAAGAACCCCAAAACACTTCCACTCCCAGTTTTTTCACAATAACGCCAGATCTATTTCATATTTAGCTTCCACTTCTAGCCGATGCCTCAGAAAGATAGCTGCTAGTTTTGGGCGAAGTATTTTGATATCGCAAGTTTTTGCCTTAAACCAAATATCTTCACTGTTTACAGCATGACAATATGCCCACATGCAGACAAACAAGCCGCAATCAAGGTTCCCATCCTGCTGCCTGCATCCATGAACCCATTTAGCTTCCGATTGTATCTCCAACCCAGACCTTCTTTCAACCACCTTGCTGTAAAACGAGGCCTACGAAAATAAAATATTATATTAGTCTACAACAATTCGCAAGAATAAAGAATAACTAATTACAAGAATATGGGCTTACGACATAATCCGCAATTCCTGGGAAATTCGGAGAATAGTCTATGGAGTTCCAATGGTAAATACATTTATTTATTGGGTTCAGAACAAGCAGGAACCAGTGTTCACTGGAATTGATAGGTATCATGAAAAATGTTTTACTGAAGATATTTGCTGTGTTTAGCTTGTCAAAAGCCATCGTTCCAAAAATAGTAAAATCATTGAGAAGACGATCAAACTTGGCATCGCTCATTCGTTCTACGTCCACCCGAGGTCGCGACATTAACTCTTGCTACGAAACATAATAGAGAATATTAGATAAACATTGTAATGTATGCAAAATTATTTGTTAAACCACTATATACCTGGGCAGGGGAGTCAGGGTAATCAATCTCATGTCCATGCTGGTTCATGATAGATTCGGAACATAATAGATTCAAGTACAAATCTATGTGTTCTGCACTCAGCATTTCATCAAATAAAAGTTCGCACATATGATTTCCCGTCAATTGATGTGGGCCTCTCTCCACAATAATTTCCCTACAGTAAGACATAACCACGTACTATTGGATAAGTAAACTTGTACTATGTACAAAGTTACTACATACTATAACATGTGGTCAACATATACTATTGGATAAGTAGACTTATACTATGTACAAAGTTACTACATACTATAACATGCAGTCAACATGTACCATTGGATAAGTAAACTTATACTATGTACAAAGTTACTACATACTATAACATGCAGTCAACATGTACTATGTATTCACTTGACATATACCATTAAAGACATTAACATGTACTATCAAGGTGGTTGTGCTCTTACTCTAAATCAACACTTTCCAAGAACAGATCCAACAATATCCTCTCTTCTTCGGATATTTGGTCACGACGTACGTAGTCCTTTCTTCCCCGGTAATAATCGGCAGTCTATATAACGAATAAATCACACCAATTATGACAAAAAATAATAATAATGTAATACTAATATAATCATAAATACCTTGATCCCAGGGACTGAAACCGAAACCTTGGACACAGGAACTTGTTTACGACCACGTCCTCGTCCTCGTCCTCGCACGCGTGGAACTTTGGCCTTTGACTTTGGCCTTTAACTTTGACTTTCGTCACCTTGATTTCTCTCTCTTTCTTCACTTCGTTCTCCTTCACCTTCCATCCCCTCTACTTCATTTTTTTCTCCTTCTTTTTCCCTTTCCTCTATCTCTATCTCTGCCTCTATCTCTATCTCTTTCTCTGTCTTTGTCTCTCTCTCTTTTTCTGTCTCTCTCTCATTCTCTCCCTCTGTCTCTTTCTCTTTCTCTTTCTCTTTCTATTTCTCCTGCTCTTTCCATATCTCTATCTCTTTCTCTTTCTCTATCTCTTTTTCTTTCTTTCTCTTACTCTGCATTTTTTTTTTCTTTATTTTCTTCTTCTGTTACATTCCCCCTCTTCCTTTTTATGTTATTCTTCTTATGCTGCAACTAAAAAAAACAATAGTACGAAACATGTTATACAATAGTATTATATTAGTTGACATATAGTATGTTCCAATGTGAACGGAAGTATGAAGTTTAGGGTTTATTGTATTAATGACTTACAGGTGTTGCTTCCACGTCTTCAATCTCATCTTCACTACTTTCAGAACTTATTTCAACAAACCTATCAGCACTAATTCCAACAACTGGACCAGAAATTACTTCCAAAACCGGAGAAAGCAACGTTTTCTCTTTTGGGTACACTGAAAATGGTATAACCTAATAAACGTAAAAAAATTGTTAACAAATACCTAATACATTATATATTTTGTAACTCAAAGTGTTACCTGTACTTGTTTTATCTGATCAAAAAGCAACCTAGCTGCTTCTTCATCGATTGGGATTTTGCTGTCTCGCCACCGGAAGAACCGGGGAAATTTGTAAACGCTGGTGGAAACCCCTAGTGACGTGATCCTTTCATGCACCCATGCCTGCGTATTTTGGAATCATTATTAATTGGTATATTCAATATAATATAATATATATTCACTATTAGATATCACTTACCAATAAGCCGATAGTGCATCCATCAAAATACTTTAACCCCCCCTTCAGATACATCTCCATATTCTCAACAAGAGTATCATATACCAACTTTCCCAATGCAAAAGACCCTAAAACCTCCAAATCTTCTACATGCGGATAAACCCACCTTTCTAACGTTTTGTTACCCTTTGGCAGTAGAATAGTATTAAACAGATAAATAGTGTACAATCTGCTGAAATCTTCAACAGATTGTTGATCGGTCATAACTGCATAGGCCTCCAGTTTATAACCAATATATGGCCTCGTCATTAATGATAACTTACCATCAAAAATTCGTGTAATGAAATCAGAGTCTCTGCCATCCATATTCACATCCACCGGTACGCCTTCGTACTGCAGCCCTAATACGATAGATAATTGCTGCGGAGTGAATTCCAAGCGTATAGTATTTCCCCCAAACCAGAAGGCCCGATCTTCTGCATTGTACGCTTGCATGAGAGACACAACCCTAGGGAAGTTGTGGTTTATTTTAGGCATGTCCATGTAGTGATAGAATGGATTTTTCTTCAGTACTTCATAATGTTGTTTCTTCATCACTTTTTTCACACCTTCCATAGTTGTTTGAAAGGCGAACGGTGAGCACCTGCAGCCTATTGATAGCTTGCTGCAATCTTCTTTTACAACAATTCCTGCAATTACATACACATAAAACAAATACAATTATAACAAATACAACGTACTATAAAGTTCCACATATCAATACCATCCGAAGTCACTAGTAATACCATTCAAAGGCACTAGTAATACTATTATGGCATATGACTTATACTACAGGACCATCAAACATTATACTTCTAGTACCACAAGTCAGTACCATCCGAAGTCACTAGTAATACCATTCAAAGGCACTAGTAATACTATTATGGCATATGACTTATACTACAGGACCATCAAACATTATACTTCTAGTACCACATGTCAATACCATCCGAAGTCACTAGTAATACCATTCAAAGGCACTAGTAATACTATTGTGGCATATGACACATACTACAGAACCATCAAAGATTATACTTCGAGTACCACATGTTAATACCATCTAAATGCACTATTAATACCATTACTGCGCATGACACATACTATAGAACCAGTACGAAAAATACAATAAGCCTCTTTCCCATATCCTATATGGAACCCTTGTTAGGACTCAAAATGCTTTGGGGACATGCTAATGTCACCGAATAATAATACCCATGAGAAAACTGTTACAAAATCATGAAATTCGACAACAAATAAATGATCTTTGCAAACCCAAACAACAGAACAACAAATATTGGAACCGATTTAATGATTAGGGGAAACACCGAATAAAGTCGAGGCATAATACCCATGAGTGGATATGTTCAAAATCATGAAATTCTATAACAAATAAACCTTTTTGCCCTGCTTAATCAACACCCAAATGGGTCTGTTTCCAAGAAAATGAAAAAAAAATAAAAAATCAAACCTTGTTGTTTGCCCTGCTTCACCATTGTTTATAAATGGGTTTGTTTATTTTTATTTTTCCGCGGTTTGTTGATTCTTCGTACTTCGTAATTTCTTCCTTCTTTGTTCTTCGTTTCTTCTTGGTTTCTCTGTTCTTCGTTTCTTCTTGGTCTGAAAATGGGTATAACTGAACGGTGGTTTTTTTCTGCGCCTTTTTAGCTTCTTTTTTGTTGTTTGATTTTTGAAATGTAACGGGCAAAGAGCGTGTAACACAAACGGCGCGTTGGAAGTTGTAAAGAAGTTATGTAAAATTAGTATAAAGTAAAGGGTATTTTAGTATTTGCACATTTTATTAGGGACTGAACTGCATGTTAGGCGCGTGAGTAGGGACTGAATTGCTTGGGGAAACTATCTAGGGACTGATCTGTGAGTTGAGTTTTGGATTAGAGATTTATCTGTAGTTTCCCCAAAAAAAAACCATTATAATGTTTTTTTTAGCATACGGCCCCCTAAACAGTGAGTTTTTAGGGTTAGTTTGCTGAAGTAACACGAGAGTTTTTTTAATAATTAGAGAAGATAAAGGGGTAGCGAATGCAATAAATAATAAACCCGTGCAAATTATATTGATGTTACGTGAAATTTGCGTTGCAGCTAATTGTGGAAGAGATGAACATATTAACAAGGGTGTTCCTCCGATACGACAACGAGAAGATCTACTACCCTAACTCGGTCTTGATCACAAAGCCAATCAGTAACTTCTACAGAAGCCCGGAAATGGGCGACGCAGTCAATTTCACGATCGATCTCTCCACGCCAATGGAGACAATAGTTTCACTCAAGAAAGCAATTCAAATGTATGAATTTTTTTCTTGTCCAAACATGCCCTAAAAACAAAACACATTGTTCGTAAAGATTGAAGCTAAGAGTACGTTTTTTTGTCGAACTATAATGCAGGTACATTGAGAGCAAGCCAAAGTATTGGAATCCGAAGCATTCGGTTATAGTGAAGGAAATCGAGAACGTGGACAAGATGAAGATGGCTTTGTGCGTACAACACACAATCAACCATCATAACTACGGGGACAGAAATATACGAATAACCGAGCTTCTCTTCGAGCTGAAGAAGATATTCGAAACCGTAAACATCAAATATCGAAACCGTAAACATCAAATATCATCTCTTGCCTCAAGAGATTCATCTCGCGCAATTCAACGGGAGCAATTGGAGGGGCCCGCCATTGCCTTCGTGAAGTATATGTACCGGCATTGCTCCAACAAGAACCTGATATATATATATATATATATATATATATATATATATATATATATATATATATATATATATATATATATATATATATATATATATATATATATATATATATATATATATGTGGCTGGCTATTTATCTTTTTTAATTTGAGGAAGAATAAGTTAATAACTTCATTGTCATGCATTATAGATTGAGGTAAGGTTTCCATATTATTACAAGAAGTTCATAGAATAAAATCAAGAAAAAAACAAGTACAATGCTCTTCAGTAGTTCATACAGTATGTATACTATGTTCCTTGATGCAATTAAGATGAACGGTTCTGATCAATCAGCAGGTGAACGAGATTCAATCATCGGCAAAGTCAAAGTCAACTTCCTCAGCCACTGCCACTTCCATGTAAGACATGATTTTTGCACTGCAAGAATTCATTTTGACCATTATAAGAGTGTGTCTCTGTATGTGTATATATATATGTACTAAGCACAGTTTTATCCAGATAATATCTGTCAAGTTAAAGAAAATATGAAATCGAAAAGTCGAACGATAGAGGACTCGTTAACAGATGCATTTAAGTAGTCAAGTTTCGGTATCGTTCTAATACAAAATGAAAAAAGACGAAAATTTTGGCTTTGAGCATCTCGAGATTTATTACATGCTATACATGATGAAATAAACCGATCGAGCAACATTACCATTAGTAATTACTGCGACATGATATATTATATATATACATATACGTGTACCATTCATCATGCACGTGAAATATTACCACGTGTAGCATAGAATAACGACATTACCGTTAGTAATTACTGCGACGTGATCGTCCACTATCGATATAGTAAATCTGAAACGGAACATAAAAAGAAAAAAAGAAGTCAACAAGACTGAGTCGATTATTAAGTAAACACCAAACGCGTGTTTGGTTCTAACACGAAATTGAAGTAGATAATTAATCGACATAAAATACTATACCTTATCGAAACAAGCCATAAACAAAATCAAGAAACCTCTTAACATACAAAGCCAACACCAACTGATAGAGCAATAGACACGGTACTCAACCACGCACTCGGAGTTTTCCGATTATGCCACTGCCTTCGAACTCTGTCCTCGTCGAGTGGATAAAATCTTGGAGCAAATGCAGTTCCATACAATGTGCTACGGTTGGTGACGTTATCGGGAACCCTAAATTTAGTAGCCTGCTTTTTCTCTATACAGACGGAGACGAGTTCGACGCTGTCTTTTAGAGAAAGTACCACGTTTCCATTTGGTAATATTGTGAGCGCGTGATAAAGATCGGCGCTTTTCCTCATATCAAACGGAAGCCAACTTAATTGTACGACAATTTTCGACCAAGAATCGGAGATTCCGTACTCATCCATCGTCCATATAGTAATACGTTCATCAAAATCCGAACGATCGACCAGAGAGAGACGATCGTTGAACACTCTCAATCCCGTGACCCGATTTTCGTAGTACGAAATTCGCGTCAATTCACGAGGCGATCGAATCCCGGGAGTGAATTTCTCTTCCGATAAGTCGAGAGTGCGTATCGAAACTACACCGTCGTTATCCACGGAAACCCAATGGCAGAATCCCCTGAAAGAAACCCTATTCGACCAACGTGGCGAGGAAACTAACGGGTCGTCCAAGATTCGCCATTCTTGATCGATCCCGACGGCGAAAATCTTCGCTTGTGAGGGCTTTTCGTTGCCCGGGTCGGTGAATCTCACGATTTTGTAGCTTTTGATTCCGGGAACATAATCAATCATATACTTATAGCCATAACTCCACTCTGGACGAACTAAGCTGTTTTCTGCAACTTGAACACATTCTTTACAAAATGGGTTGAAAAAATAAATCTTTTCGGTGACGAGGTTGAGTAAAGCTTTCCGCAGCATCAAGAACAGCAGCCCGTTTCCGGTGCCGGCGAGGTACAGGGTGGAATTTTTTTCCCTTCCGATGTATCGATTTTTTCCGGGTATTTTAGGGTTTATGCGGGTCGCGATTAGATCCCCATTTGGGGCGAATTGAAGAAGGGAGGGGGGATTGAAGGTGATCACTGACTGTTCGGCGAAGACGGTGGTGATCGGCGAATTGGCGGCGTAGTTGGCGGTGAAAGATTGGTCGGAGAGGAGATCGCACCACGATGTGCAGACGCATTTGGAGATGCCGACGTTCTTGAATGGGAGTCTGATGAATATTTCTTGTAATAAATCGGTGGGGAAGGAATCCATGGCCGGCGAATCAAGATTCGATTTTTAATTACAGTGGAGCTGCTGTGAGGAGTGTTTGGCGGCGCTTTGTCGGAAGTTACAGTAGGGTTTTTTCAATATCCAACAAAAAAAAAAGGTTTTATATATTTATTAAAAAAAATAAAAAATCTAATTTCTATTATATTGTAATTCTTTTCAAGGTTTGCACAAATCAAATATGGGTAGTTGCAGGGATAAGCAGTGTGGGGAAGAAGAGGTTTGCACAAATCAAATATGGGTAGTTGCAGTGATAAGCACTGTAGTTGCAGAGATAAGCAATGTGGGGATGTGGGGAAGAAGAGGTTGCAAAAGAGTGAAAAGGAGCCTATTTAGAATGTATATATAGAGCAATATTCTCTCTCTTCTCAAACAAGGGGAATCTGACCGTTCATTTCAAATTAAAGAACGGCCACGATTCCTCAACGGTTCACATACCCCGAAATCTCAGGCATATCAACAGTCGCCATACAGAGGCAGACACGTGGACTTACCACATTAAATTTTCTGCCATCAATTCACATGCCTAAGGACAGTCGCCATACAGAGGCAGACACTCTTCTCAAACAATGGGAATCTGACCGTTCATTTCAAATTAAAGAACGGCCACGATTCCTCAGCGTTTCACATTGGCATATCAACGGTCGCCATACAGATGCTGACACATGGGCATATAAACATTCTAAATAGGTTCCTTCAACTTTTTCGCAACCTCTTCTTCCCCACATTGCTTCTCTCTGCAACTACCCATATTTGATCTTGCAAACCTTCGCCGTTTGCTTCATCTTTCCCGACGGCACGCGCACGCCATTTCCAAGAGTATCCCTTAGCTTCACCGGAAGCCATTCTTTCAGGTGATTTTCTCATTCCTCTTTGTAGGATGTCTAGCTCATCCCCCCTAGGTAGCTCTCTAGAATTGCTCTTAGGTGATTCAGATTCCTCCCATCTCCTCTTAGATGACGCCATGTATGAGGGTGTAGACGAGATAGGAGACGTCGCTATGTTAGACTCTACTCTTTCGAGCTCGAAACATCACAACACCACAGTGGACAGTAGTTGGGTCTTGGAGTCTGTGGAGTTCGGGCCTGGATATCGGTATGTACACCCAGGGCCGACCCAACTTCCGGGCTATTTTCATGACGAGCTTTTGACTTGGTACGAGGACCAAGCAAAAGCCGGCCTTTCCTTTCCCCTTAACCCCTTACTAGTGGATGTCGCCAACCGTTTCGAGGTACCTTTATGTCGGTTCACCCCTAATTCCTTTAGTATAATGAATTGTTTTTTTATGATATGCACCCTCCTACATATCAAAAATATCTGCGGCGGGCTATTGGATTATTTTTTCTATGTCCGCCGTTCTGGTTCGATGTACTATCTTTCCAATCGGCGAGGTAAGACTATTTTCACCAATATCCCGAACAAAATTAATTATTGGCGTCGAAGGTTCTTCTTCGTTCGAAGTGATGAACCTTGGCCCTTTAATACTCAAGCTGGTAGAATTCAAACCCCTCCTCCTCATACCGACGACATGCTAGCTGACATCGCACATATCGAGTCTTTCTTCCATAAAAAATTCTTAGACGTAGACAATGCTATACGGACACCAGGCCTGCTTGCTGCCTTTGGTTTACTCCGTACACCGGGGCCTGCTATGACTCCCGCCGAACGCGGTAATCAACTCACGCCTATGTGAATTGTTTTGTTTCTTTACAGTATTTATTATTTTTCCATCTTGTTATTGCAGAAGTAGCGATGTTCGCCCATCTGCGCTCTACTCCGGTTCCGAAGAAAACTGCCGCCAACGCCGAAGCCACTGCCGCGCCAGCTCCTGCCAATGAAGCCAACGCGCTGCCCTGCTCGACGGCCGATGTAGCCAACGCCCCCAAGTTCTCACGCCATAAACGGGTTGCCGAGGATGCTCTCACCCCCTTGCCCAACATATCGCCAGCCTCCAATCCATCGAGCTCGATGAAGACGCCACCTGCTAAAGCAACATCAACCTCGGCAATTGCTTTGGCTCGTCCTTCACCGAAAATGATTTCGGTACCGGCCTCGCTGCTTATCCTGCAGCCTGGTTCTGACGAGATGGTGAATTTTATCCGCAGTTTTCGGTCTTCCAACGACCAGAAGGTTCTGGAGAAACTGAGTGAAGACGAGCTTCAAAGGCAGGGCTGTGCAGCCCTCGGCCACCTTGTTGGTCTATTTGCCAACAGGGGCCTTCCCTCTGCCCGTTCACAGCAGGAGATATCTCGTCTGCGAGATGAGCTCGAGAGAGCGAAGGTCACCGCGCTGGAGCAAGAGAGGGCTCTTCGGGATCAGATCGTGATCTCGGAGAAGCATGCCGCAGAGCAAGCGACAACTCTTGAACAAGATAGGGCTGCCTTTGCTCGTCAGAGAGCAGCCTTTGAGGAAGAAAAAGCTCGGGCATGGCAAGAAGGCTTCCGTGCCTACCTTCCTTCCGACGAGGGTAGGGCAGTGCTGCAGAAGTTCTCAGCAGAACTTAGGTCTATGTACCCGAATTCTCCGGATTTTTTAACCGACTTAATGCCGTTTACGGAGTTTGCCGTCTCGCATACCATCAATATAGCGCAGATGGATATCACGAAAGCTGGCGCCTCGGTCCACCTAGATCCCATCGACGTAATGAGAAGACTGCCTGCCAACGAGATGCCAGCGACATGGCAACCTTTAAAGGTGCGCCGTGACGGGCAACCGTGGTATACAGTCCCGTTTGACGAGGCACTTCGGCCATATACCGGGGCAGGCCCTGTTGAGCTGGTGGATAAGGTTGCTGCCAGTGAGGAAGATGCCGAGGCTGATAATGTGGCGACCCCGGATGAAGAGGCCCAAGACTAAGGCCTTATGTCGGCTAATGTTATATTTCCTTTTTGTTGTTGCCCCCCTTTTTTTTTCTGAATTGAAACGTTTATAATAGTTGGTTTACTTTCTCTCTGTTATTATTTATGTTCCCGCAGTAATTCATTACAATCATTATACCAAGTGCGAGGTTAATACTGACCTTGAATTATTCGTGCTACTCCGGATTTAGACTAATTATCCCGGATGCGAGGTCAATACTGACCTCGATTTATTCCAGTAATCATTCCGATTACTTATTATTTGAAAGCGAGGTAATATTGACTTCGTCTTATTTCAGTGTAATCCTATGCACTAATTCTCTCTGCCCAAACAAAGGCAATCTGACCGTTCATTTGAAATTAAAGAACGGCCACGATTCCTCAACGTTTCACATATCCCAGAACCTCGGGCATATCAACGGTCGGCACACAGATGCTAACACGTGGCCTCACCACATTAAATTTTCTGCCATATATTCACGTGCTTACGCGAATTCCGAGGATGGGACTTCTGCGGCAAAAGCAGATGGGAATTGAGAAGACGGATGCCGAAGGACAGTCGCCATACAGAGGCAGACACGTGGACTTACCACATTAAATTTTCTGCCATCAATTCACATGCCTAAGGACAGTCGCCATACAGAGGCAGAAACGTGGACTTACCACATTAAATAGGTAATGATTAAAAGGGGTTTTTATGCAAAAAGCAGACGGCAAATGTATAGACTGATGCTGGACTCTCATCAACGCCACATTCCACATCACTAAATTCTTGTCGTAATGACGAACTGGGGGGAGTAGAGTGAAGATGCAAAAGATTTTAAAAACCAGTACTGTAGTTTTAGATACCTCGTCAAACAGGGAGGAACAGGGAGGGCCCAATACCACAACTATCGTAAGAAGTCATACGAGGTAAATACTGAGGAATAAACCTACGAGATAGTCTATCGGGGTAATTTTTTCTTCTTACGAGGTAAGTTTAGGCCTGTCGAGAGAATCGTTACGTCGGGCTCTCTAAGGCCGTGCAGGGGGCCATTTTTTTTTTACAATATTTCGGGATTTTTTTTTGAAAACAGGGGTGATTTTATAATTAATTTCATAATTACAATAAAGCGTCATTTAAAATGACGCTCTTTAAGAACCGTTGGATTGTGTCTGGATCAATGGCCATCTCTTCAATTCTGTCTCCTTAATCTGACGGTCCGAGATTGATCTGGACGATCGGACGGCCCTTAAAAGGCGTCATTCAAAACGACGCCCTTTGACATGCCACACTGGATTACAGCATCATTCACATGTACCCCTTTTAACAGCCGTTGGATTGTGTTTATATGAACGGCTGGATTTGAGCTGAGGTTTTTTAAATTTTACTTAATTCATTTTATTGTTAAATTCTAATACTTAGTTGAATTTTAATTTTAAATTAATTATATGTTGTATTTTAAAAAACATTTCTTCATTTATTTATGCAATTTATTTTATAATTTACTATAAAATAATACAAAGTTAATTAATTATAACCTAACAAAAATTAAGAAATAAAGAACTCTTTTATCAATTATATTACTTTTTTGTGAAATAAAAAGCTTTTTTTGCATAAATTATAAATAAAGAACTATTTTGTCAATTATATTATTTTATTGTTATTATTATTATTATTATTATTATTATTATTATTATTATTATTATTATTATTATTATTATTATTATTATTATTATTATTATTATTATTATTATTATTATTATTATTATTATTATTATTAATACCAATTATTACGATCAGCTGCCGTTGTTGACCAAGCCCAAAGCGGGAGAGAAATTGTACGTATACCTCTCCGTAGGCTCAAGTCAGATGTGTGGATCGTAGAGAGAGTAGAGAGAATAAAACTTGAGGTGAATTGTCAATAATGAGAACGTACCTTTACAAATGAGTAAAACACCTATTTATATCTCGGTGATTGGATTGGGCTTACTTTGTTGGGCCCAAGCCTTATTTTGAAGGAGCTTGGGCTTTCGTGTAATGGGCCTAATTGGTATATAAATTTGAGGGCCCATTGGGCCGGCCCATTTAGGTATATCACACTCCTATAATGAACACACACATGCGCGCGCACGCTCGCGCTTGTGTGTCTACTACGTAAGAGTATGAGTGTGCTCATGCGTATATTTAGAGTTTGTTTATTAATACGGACAAGGTGTTACTTCACCTAACTTTCTACTATGTTTATCATTAAAATGTCATGATATGATTATGCTTGTTAATCGATTTTTCTACTTAAATAAATCGATAGATGTCTGATTTCTTACAATTTGTGAGGTCTTCTTCTCTACGTCAGTGCACTGTGTTCATGTGTGCTCAACACAATTACACCACTGTCCTAAGTTTGAACGGCTTTTCATTTATGATGTCACTCTTTATGGTGGTAGTTTATTTCCGAACCGTTATCGTACTGATAAAAGAAAGGAAATAAAGCTACGTATACACGTGTAAGAATTTTATATCACCTATCTGGATATAGAACTCTAAATGCATCTAGTGCCGCCAATATTTCCCGTTGTTGTGCTAGTTTTTCCAATATAATTTGTGATTGTTCGTTCTTTTCTTGATGAAAATTCGTGCGTGTTGAAAATTGGGTGAAGAATATTCTATTTGGTCTAGATTTTTCCCGTGATGTGAAATTTTGCGAGTCGGATTCTGTTTCTTATCTTTCCGATCTTCTAGATTTTTTGTTTTCGCGTTTTCGTTGGAGTTCATTTTTTGTGCATAATCTGTGCTAGGTCAGAGCATAATTAGTCGTGAATTTGAGCAATGACTAATTAATTGCAGCTCTTCAAAGCAATGGAACAAGAACAAGGAATAGCATCCGCAAAAAAAGTGTGGGAATCCGTGAAGTACTACACGGTTAAATGCGCCGAATGCTCGAAATGGAGGCTCATTCCATCAAAGGAAAAATACGAAGAAATACGAGTAAAGATCGAAGAACAGCTCGCGAGTGGCGGCCCGAAATATCGTGCAAAGACGAATCCGATGTCAAGCAAGACGGTACCATGCGTTGGGCGATGGACAGACCTCGGATTCCCCAAACTCCTTCCGGATGGCAACGAATTTTAAGGATCAGAGCCGAAGGAGGAACCAAGTTCGCTGACGTGTACGTGTATAATATAATTTTCTTTAATTTTTATTTTTTATTTTTTTGAAATTGAAATTTAGGATTTCGATTTATGTCTTGTACAGGTACTATGTTGCACCGTCTAACAAGAGATTGCGTTCTATGGTTGAACTCCACAGGTATAAATTACAATGTTCCGATATTGCTATGGAATTGTTTTTTTCATTATTAATATTATTATTATTAATGCGTTATAAATAAATAAATGGTTTAGGTATATAGACGAGCACCCAGAATATGCACAAGAAGGTGTAAGCATCTCGCAGTTTTCCTTTCAACCGCCCGTACCGTTGGACGAGAAATACAGTGCAAAGCGTCGATCGGGTATTAATATTACGATTCTTTCCCCTGTTTTTTTTTTTTTTTTTTTTTTTTTTTTTTAATAATGTGTGAGATTTCGTAATGTATTTGCAGGCGTGTATGGTGCAATAGAGACGCAAAATAACGACTCTGCTGCACCACAGACTCAAAATTGAGGTATTTTACGATTCTGTTATAAATTGTTTGCTATGATCATAAAATTACTCGTTGAGCTTAAATCGATAATCTAGTTTAAGGTGAGTACTTATCGCTCTAATTGTGCACTTGCACTACACTTGCATTGCACAATTTGATCTCGCGACGAGCTTTTTTTAACTCCTAATTAAATTCTTGAAAAAATATATATTTATTTATCTTGTCCAATTTAATTAATCCACGGATTAAGTTGCGTTATCGATATTTAGAATACATTAGTTTCTGTTTTTGATTTAATATGTTATAATTTAATTACTATTTGTTGTTGTTCGAAGACAGGGTTCGACCTTTGCTGCGAACGATAATCGACAGACAAGAGAATGGACAAACATCAAGTGCACAAATCATATGTAATAGGATTCCATTTACCTCTCCTTTTCGTTTGGCGGATCGTCGGTGGTGGTTGCTGGTGGCAGGCGGTGGTGATGGTCGGTCGAATTTTAATATAATTAATTGAATTAGGAATAAAAATTGGAAAATGTATAATTGATTTTAGAGTAATTATGTTGAAATTTTAGTTTTGAATTTCGTAATTAACATGTGAGACATTGTTAGCTATAGTGTGATTTACATCCCGTCCCAAAATATTTGCTTTTTTGGAGAATTTATTTGTCCCAAATTATTTATCATTTTAGAATTTCAAGAAAAGGGGGAAATCAAACCTAGGTTAATTTCTTTGTGAAAAGACATTTTTGCCCCTGTAAAACTCACGTGAAAGTCACATGTATGAGATTCCGGTCAAAATGCCCTGAAAATCCCATTTTTGAGGCACCGTGTAACAAAAAACGTAGTTCAGGTAAAAATATGCTAAAAAAAATTGTCTGGGGGGCAAAGTGCAAAACGGGCTATAGTTTAGGGGGCAAACTGCTTTTTACTCTTAATATTATGATATGCTTTATATCAATTTTTCGAGTATCCGTTACGTTCGATATTAATTAGGGTTACACATACATTTCTTTTATGAGTGGATATAAACTCGTTTCTTAATGCGAGTCATCACCGAGTTCGAAAGGTACTTCTTCGGGAAATGGATATAAACTCGTTTCTTAATGCGAGTCATCACCGAGTTCGAAAGGTACTTCTTCGGGAAATGCCTCCGATATGGTTCGATGGGCTTGGCGAAGTTCACCCGTGGTGTGGTTGTACCTTTCTGCTAGTGCACGGTAAGCTCGGTAGAACTCCACAAACTTCATCAGCTCGGGCCGTTTAAATTGATTTCAGATCTGATTCAAAATTAACATCCCCTTTCTTTCGATTGGTAATGGTTGACAGCCTTAGACGGTCAGATCTGGAGCGGCCGGTACGAAAGAAAACAACTGACCGAGCTATTGCTCAATTGGCGGCTCTGGGCTTCGGCGAAGAGAAGAGAATCGGATGTCGAGGTGATGAGCCCGCGAGATTCAGCTCGGCCGACGTTCGGTAGGCGAGCATGGGTTTGGCGAGAGATGGCTCAGCAAATCCCAGTTTTGCGAGATTCGATCTCGTTTAGACGAGGTCGGCGAGACTTCGCTCGGTGGTCATGGACCGACGAGCACTGAGACGGGGTTGACTGCTGCTTCTCTCCTTTCTCTTCCCACCCTGATTCGTCAAGCTCTTGACTTGGGATTTGAACTCGTTTCATGTTTTTTACCTCCAGAATCTACTTTGATTTTATTTATTTTTTATATTTCTTTTAAGGAAAGATTTATTTTTAGATTCTCCACCTCTTTGTACTTCATCGATCTAGATACCAAACACCAGATTTGTTGAGCCTCTTTCTTGGTTTCCCGTTAAAAAACTCCCCAAGAAATATTCTGAACCGTTCTTCTTCGATCTTCCCTTCAGATCTGATATCAGAGGCAGCTCATATTCTCCAACCTCATAGAGAAGACTCCAAAATCAAATCATCTCACGTCGCAAGGAAGATGCCGTCGGAGAGAATTATCTAGGTATTCAGATCTTCAGATTCTATTTCAAGTGCACTAAATGCTCGGCCGAAATCACTTACAAAACCGATCCCCAAAACTCCGATTACATTGTCGAGTCTGGTGCGACAAGGAATTTCGAACCCTGGCGTGCGGCGGAGGAAACAGAGGAGGAAAAAAGGAAGAGGATTTCCGAAGAGAGGGGAGATGCAATGAAATCGTTGGAGAATAAAACTTGTAGAAAACGAGTATATTGAAAAACTCATTCCCCGTTTTCTTGCTGTTTCTCCGTAGTATAAATACATCAAGCATAATCCTAACTTCCCTAAACTAGAAGATCATGAATCAGAAAATTAAAGGGAATATATACATATAAGGAAATAACAATCTTTTCTCTCCATCGATAAAGATTAGACAAATATTATGCAATATTGTCAATACCCCCCCTCAAGTTGGAGCATGAGGATTTTGAATGCCCAACTTGCTCATAATGAAATCAAATTGTCGTTTTCCCAAAGCCTTGGTGAAAATGTCTGCAAGCTGTAAAGTAGTATGCACGTATTGAGTTTGGATATTGCCTGCTTGTATCTCATTCCGTATAGTGTGACAGTCTACCTCAATATGCTTTGTGCGTTCGTGAAATACAGGATTTGCAGCAATGTGCAAAGCTGCTTGACTATCACAATGCAGACGCATAGGTTCAGTTTGCGCCACACCAAGATCAAACAATAGACGTTTCAACCACTTCAATTCACACACGGCGGTTGCCATGGACCGATATTCTGCTTCTGCCGAAGAACGAGACACTGTTTGTTGCTTTTTAGTTTTCCAAGATATAGGTGACTGTCCAAGAAAAATAAAATATCCGCTTAATGAACGTCTAGTCAAGGGACAACTTGCCCAATCAGAGTCACAATAGCCATAGAGTTTCAAATCGCAATTAGCACGCATCAGTACACCTTGTCCAGGGTTTCCTTTCAAATATCGCACAACCCGTAATGCGGCTTCCCAGTGGTCATGCTTCGGACATTGCATGAATTGTGCAAGTATATGCACACAATAAGACAATTCGGGACGAGTAATCGTCAAGTAGATTAGTCGTCCTACCAAACGCCGATATTTTTCCGGATCAAGCAACTCAGCCGTTTGAGACAATGCTAATTTATGATTTTCTTCGAGCGGAGTTCCGACGGGCTTAGCTCCCAATAGGCCTGCCTCAGCAATAATGTCGAGCGTATATTTCCGCTGACATAAGAAGATACCGTTTGAGTTTCGGGCAACTTCGATGCCCAAGAAATATTTCAATTTCCCCAAATCCTTCATATGAAAACACTTGCTCAAATAATCTTTGAATTTCTGCACACTCACTTTATCATTCCCAGAAATAATCAGATCGTCAACATAGATGAGAACGTTGAGGCGAATCACTCGATCATTGTAAATAAACAAAGAATAGTCAGAATTAGACTGTTTGAATCCGTAATTCGTCAAGGCCGTAGTCAGCTTGGCGAACCAACATCTTGGTGCTTGGCGCAATCCGTATAAAGACTTTCGGAGTCGGCATACCTTTCCTGGTGTTGGCGGAGTAAAACCAGGTGGCATTTTCATGTAAACCTCTTCATTCAATTCTCCATGCAAAAACGCATTGTGAACATCCATTTGATGTAATTCCCAATTTCTCGCAGCGGCAATAGCCAGGAACGTACGAACAGTGACTATTTTTGCCGTGGGGGCAAAAGTCTCACTATAATCCAACCCTTCAACTTGTTTGTTGCCAAGAATTACTAATCGCGCCTTACATCTTTCGATGCTTCCATCCGAATTGTACTTTATCTTGTACACCCATTTGTTGCCGATTGCCTTCTTCCCGGGAGGCAAGTCTTCTACTGTCCATGTCCCACTATTTTCAAGAGCATGTATCTCTTTTCTCATTGCCTCTCTCCACCGTTCATCTTTTATTGCCTCACCATAAGAATTAGGTTCATGACATGTATCAACAGCAGCTAGAAAAGAACGATGCGATAGAGAAAATTTGTCACAATTGACATAATTTGCAATGGGATAAGGAGTACCTGAGGATTTTGATTGGAGTGATGAACTCGCGGGGGGGCTCACTTGAATTGTATTGGTCACATAGTCTTTCAATCGAACAGAGGAATGTTTAACTCTTTTTCCTTTACCGAGTTCCTCTTCAGATACAACTGGTAGCTCAACATCATCGCCCCCGCTATCTTTTTCTCCAGTATCTTCACAAGTGACTGTTTGTTCAATATTACTTCTCTCAGCAGCGTTTTCTTTCTCCAAATTCGAGATGGTAGTGTGTTCCATGTCATTGAATTTGTCATCGGCACAACATTCCGCAATCTCTTCTGTGGTCAAAGAAGAATTTGTGACACTCGTGTCTACATATGGAAATTGCGTTTCATCAAAAAAGACGTCTCTCGAAACAAAGAAAGTCTCCTTTTCCAAATCATATAATCTCCAGCCCTTCTTCCCAAGCGGGTACCCGACAAAGATGCACTTGCGACTTCGACTAGCAAATTTATCTCCATCTCGATTTTGATCATGGACATAGCTCAAACACCCAAAAGTTCGTATATGTTTGTAGTCAGGCCCTTGTCCGTACAATATCTCATATGGTGTTTTCCCTTCCAACAAGACAGACGGTGTCCTATTGATTAAATATCCAGCTGTAAGAACACATTCACCCCAAAATTTAATGGGCAAATGTGCCTGAAAGCGTAGCGCTCTTGCTACATTCAGAATATGACGGTGTTTTCTTTCAACACGCCCATTTTGTTGGGGTACTCCAACGCACGAAGTCTGATGCAAAATACCATGTTCGGCAAAATAATCTCGTAAACACATAAACTCGGTTCCATTATCACTTCTAACGACTTTCACATTTTTTTCAAATTGCCGTTTAATCATGACAATAAAATTTCTAAGAACACAAGCAACATCAGTTTTCCTATTCAACAAAAATATCCAAACTGCACGAGAACAATCATCAACAATAGTCAAGAAATAAACAGCTCCACATGAAGCAGGAATTCGGTAGGGTCCCCACAAGTCACAATGAATCAAATCAAAACATTCTTTAGCTTTATTTTCACTGGAAAAAAATACGTCTCTTGTTTGTTTAGCTCTAAAGCAAATGTCACAAGGTTTATTTCCAACGCTACCAATCCTTCTATTTAAACTTACTTCAGAAATTAAATCTACTATTCTAGGAGAGGGATGACCCATTCTTCTATGCCACAACTCGAACAATCCGTTGGCAGTAGTCGAGTATACTCGCACCGGAGTGACCTCTTTAAGAAAATAAAGCCCCTCCCGTTGTTCACCCGCTCCAATCAGCATCCTCGAAGTGCGGTCCTGTATAGCACAGACTTTATCAGTGAAATGGAAAATACAGTTAGAATCAAGAGCGAGCTGTGATACAGAAATCAAGTTGCACTTTAATTCAGGAACAAAAAGAACATTGTGAAGTTTAAGTTTTTCTCCAAAGTTCACAATTCCTTCTTTCAAGGCCAAAGTTTTGGCTCCGTTCGGCAATCCAACAGAGCATGCTGCAATCTTGTGCACATGAGTCAAACATTCATATGTCCCGGTCATGTGATGTGAAGCTCCTGAATCAATAATCCAAAGTAACGAGTTATTCTTACCCGTCAATCTTTCCGTATTACCATCTTTGTGAGAATCCAAGATGTTGAGGAGAGCGGACCACTGTTCATTACTGAGGCCGGTAATTCCAGTTCTATCGGAATTTGTCACAATATTTCTTGTTCCATCAAAACTCGGAGTTTGTGCTGCGTGGGCTCGAGCTGCACCTCCACGCCCCCTTCCATAATTTTGTTGAGTACCACGACCATTTGTACTACCGCGTCCTCCAGTTGTTGTACGGGGTCTCTCACCCCACCACTCCGGGTACCCAATTCGTTGGAAACAATTTTCAGCATCGTGTCCCTTTCTTTTGCAAATCGAGCACGTCGAAGGCTTCTCCTTTCTCTCCCCCCCTGAATTTCGACCGGCCTGCACCACGAAGCTCATGGGGTTCCCTCTTTCTTCCTTCGTCGAAGTCATTATTTGCACCTGCTCTTGCTGCACCACCATGGCGTAAACTCGATTCAGATTGGGTAATGACTCGGCACTCAATATATTGGACCGTACTGTTTCATATCCACCTTCGTCGAGTCCCATTAAGAATTGATGGATTCTTTCTTCTTCTCGTTTCTTGTTCAACTTAGTGGTAACATTGCACTTGCACCCCGCACATTCACATACTGGAATTGGATCATAATTGTTCAATTCATCCCAAAGAGACTTGAGCCGACCATAGTAAGTAACAATACTCTGCCCATTTTGTTTGCAATTTGCAAGGTCTGATCTTATTTGTTGTACTCGAGGTCCATTGCTCACAGAGAAACGTTGTTTTATTTCTTCCCAAAGATCTTTCACATCTTCCATGTAGGATATGGTAGATCGAAGTGTTGGTTCAATGGTGTTAAAAATCCATGAAACAAGCATTGAATTAACACTCCACCAATCTTCAATATCTGGTGAATCATCGGTGGGACGTTCGATGGTTCCGTCAACGAAGCCATATTTCTTCTTGGCTCGCAAAGATGTGCGCACAGCCCGTGCCCATTCGTCGTAATTTTCGCCTTTCAGCCGTACTTGGGTAATAACATTACCCGGGTTGTCGTTTGACGTCAATGTATAAGGCCCCGACATCTTCTTATCAGTGGTGTTTGATCCTCCAACGCCACTTTTGTTTTCTTCACTAGTCATGGTGAATTTCGTCAAGTCTTATCCTCGCTCTGGTACCATGTAGAAAACGAGTATATTGAAAAACTCATTCCCCGTTTTCTTGCTGTTTCTCTGTAGTATAAATACATCAAGCATAATCCTAACTTCCCTAAACTAGAAGATCATGAATCAGAAAATTAAAGGGAATATATACATATAAGGAAATAACAATCTTTTCTCTCCATCGATAAAGATTAGACAAATATTATGCAATATTGTCAATAAAACTCACGATTCGAAGAGAGAGATGGATATCCTTGCTACTCTGGATGAAATGAAATCGATGAAATCGAGACACGCGACCGTGAGCGTTGACGCAATGCTGGAAGCTCTGCAGCGTTCGAACGAGCACAAGGAACGAGAGTTGGAGGAAGAAGACGAAGCTCTGATAAAATCGGTGTTTAAGGGGCGAAGAGCAGCCGTTGTCTTAAAAAGGGTTGATGATGATTATGATGAGGATTCGGAATTGGATTTGCATTCATTATCCGGTTCTTCAAAGAGGATTAAAATTTTCGATTCTAAAACTGATTCTCGGATAAAAGAAAGCGTTGATGACAGCTCCGACAATCGAGATAATGGTGGCGTTCACACGGCTTCTGGTGATAATGGTAAATTTGTTTTCAAGTCTCGAACGGTTCGAGTTTCTGTGATGAAGAAATCAGGTGCTGCTGATTCTGATGGGAACAAGGGGAATGAAAAACGGGGTGCAGAACGAACCGTCTCTGGTTTACTTTCGTTATGCCAGCAGTATGGAAGTGATGAAGCCGACGACCTTTGATTCGGTATGATTTGTAAATACTACGAGATTATAATCAAACTCTGGATTTCAATGGGAAAATTGAAAAGAAAAGTTTGGTTATGCTAATTTTAGAAGTTAGAACTGCAATAAGGACTTGATTTTCAGTTTAATAGGCTCTTATCATACAGTGAAGTGAGAATCGTCTTTTTCGATTCAAGAACGAAAGAAATCAAGCGTCCCATCTAATTTTCGTTACATGTTATACTGATTAATTTTTTTTTTCAATATAATTTTTTATTTTTGTTTCTGTTATTGATGAAAATTGGTGTTTGTTGAATATTAGCTCAAGATTATACTTGATCAAGGCTAATCTATTTTGTGAGTTTTCTAGACGGGCTTCTGTATCCGATTAACTCTCTCGCTTAGTTTCTGTGATTAAGAAATCAGGTGCTGATTCTGATGGGAACAAGGGGAATGAAATACGGGGTGCAGAACGAACCGCCTCGGGTTTACTTTCGTTATGCCAGCAGTATGGAGGTGATGAAGACGACCTTTGATTCGATATGGTTTGTAAATATTAAATAATAGTAGATTTGTAAGCAAACTCTGGATTTCAATGGAAAAATTGAAAAGAAAAGTTTGGTTATGCTAGTTTTAGAAGTTAGACAGTGCAATAAGGACTTGATTTTCAGATTAACAGGCTCGATACTGTGGAGTGAGAATTTTATTCCCGTAAATGTCTATCGTCTTTTCTTTATTCAAGAACGAAAGAAATCAAACATTATTTGGTAAGGTTATTCGATTGTCTTTTCTTTATTCAAGAACGAAAGAAATCAAACATTATTTGGTCAAGGTTATTCGATTTTGTGAGTTTTCGAGACGGGATTCTGTACCGATTAACTTTCTCGTTTAGTTCTGTATCCGATTAACTTTCTCGTTTAGTTTATAATCAGACATTATTTGTGCGCACAATCTGTGCTATATCAGAGCATAACTAGTAGTGAAAATTGTGCAATAACTTCTCCTTCATAATAGTTGCAGGTACTTCAAACTTCAAAGCAATGGAACAAGAACAAGGAATGGCAGCCAAAAATGGTGTCTGAATCCGTAAAGTATTACGCAGTTAAATGTGCCGAATGTTCAAATTAATGGAAGCTCATTCCATCAAAGCATAAATACAAGAAAAAAACGGAGAATTGAAACAGCTCGTAAATTTCGTAATTTTGACCTTACCTCAGCGGTAACAGTAATTTACCCTTAAAAATAGTGGTGTGCTGTGCACCTGAGAAGTTATATAAATTCAACTAGGTTATTGTTAACCAAGCCAATTTAGTAACGAAATGTAAGCACTTCTAAAATCAATTATGTTAACCACCATTAAAAAAAAGTTAATAATAAATAAATAAAAACAAATCAACGAAAACGTGTTAAATTATTAATTCAATAATTGGCTAAATTAATAGAATTTCCCTAGTTCCGACTCTATTAACTTGTAAAGATTTAACTGTATGTTGACCAAGTTATTTACAAAAATAGAAAACTAATAGTGTTAGACCGGTTTTTTTAGAAAAGAAAAGGGGCTTGCTATTATTCGTGCGGTTTTTACCACTCGCAGTGCAAAATAATTCATTTTTTTTCTTTTTCAAATCTTATCCAAATCTTCTCTCAAACACTCTCAACCTTTTATTCTTGAAAATTTTCAATTTTAGTAATTTTTCGACCAATATCAATTAGAGCAGAAGTATTATCGACATGGATGACAACGGCTTCGATTTTGAGGTGAAAATACACGTTTTTTGTTCATTTCCAACGTTTTGAACCGTGGCCTTTTTTGGTGTCGGGGTAGAACGCAGGTGAGCAAACATCGCTACTTCTGCAAAAACATGTGAAGGATTAGCAGATGTTTAAAAAAGAATAATACGGATATAGGCGAGATGATTACCGCGTTCGGCGGGAGTCATAACAGGCCCTTGTGGGCGGAGTAAACCGAAGGCAGCAAGAAGCCCCGGCGTCCGTATGGCATTTTATACGTCTAAAAATATATTATGGAAAAAATATTCTATATACGCGATATCGACAAGCATGTCCTCGGTTCGAGGGGGCGGGGTTTGGACTCTACCGGCGTGAGTAGTAAAAGGCCACGGTTCGTTACTCCGGACAAAGAAGTACCTTCGGTGCCAGTAAATCTTATTCGGGATATTAGTGAAGATATTTCTATCTCGTCGATTAGACAGATAGTACATCGACCTAGAGCGGCGGGCATAGAAAAAATAATCGAATAGCCCGCCGCATATGTTTTGGATACCAAGAAGGGTGCACACCATATAGAAGCAATTTAGTATACTAAATGCATTAGGGGACAACCGACATAAAGGGATTCCGAAACGGTTCGCGATGTCTACTAAAAAGGGGTTTATAGGAAAGGAAAGACCGGCTTTCGCTTGATCCTCAGACCAGGTCAAAAGCTCGTCATCGGAATAACCCGGAAGTTGGGATGGCTCGGGGTGTACGTACCGATATCCAGGCCCGAACTCCACAGACTCCTAGACCCAATCGAAAGAGGAATAGGGTAACTATTCTATGAGGATCTATCAAAGCGATATCCGCCATCTCGTCTAGACCCTCAAACATGACGTCATCTAAGAGGAGATGGGAGGAATCTGAATCACCTAATAGCAATTCTAGAGAGCTACCTAGGGGGGATGATTCGCTAGACATCATACAAAAGGGTAAAATTATTGAAACAAAGGAATGAGAAATCACCTGAAAGAATGGCTTCCGGTGAAGCCAAGGGATATTCCGGGAAAGGGCGTGTGCGTGCCGTCGGGAAAGATGAAGCAAACGGCGAAGGTTTGCACAAATCAAATATGGGTAGTTGCAGGGATAAGCAGTGTGGGGAAGAAGAGGTTTGCACAAATCAAATATTGGTAGTTTCAGAGATAAGCAATGTGGGGATGTGGGGAAGAAGAGGTTGCAAAAGAGTGAAAAGGAGCCTATTTAGAATGTATATATAGAGCAATATTCTCTCTCTTCTCAAACAAGGGGAATCTGACCGTTCATTTCAAATTAAAGAACGGCCACGATTCCTCAACGGTTCACATACCCCGAAATCTCAGGCATATCAACAGTCGCCATACAGAGGCAGACACGTGGACTTGCCACATTAAATTTTCTGCCATCAATTCACATGCCTAAGGACAGTCGCCATACAGAGGCAGACACGTGGACTTACCACATTAAATTTTCTGCCATCAATTCACATACCTACGCGCATTCCGAAAAAGGGGTAAACGGGTAATGATTAAAAGGACTTTTTCGGCAAAAGCTGACGGCAAATGAATAGACTGATGCTTGACTCTCATCAACGCTACATTCGACACCACTAAATTCTTGTCGTAATGACGAACTGGGGGGAGTAGAGTGAAGATGCAAAAGATTTTTTCAAAAACCAGTATTATACCTAGTTTTAGATACCTCGTCAAAAGGGAGGAACAGGGAGGCCCAATACCACAACTATCGTAAGAAATCATACGAGGAAATACTGAGGTATAAAACCTACGAGATAGTCTATCGGGGTAATTTTTTCTTCTTACGAGGTAAGTTAAGGCCTGTCGAGAGAATCGTTACGTCGGGCTCTCGAAGGCCGTGCAGGGGACAGCTGAAAAAGATGGGGTGTCAGGCCTGAACTGACCGAAGAACAGTAAAAAGGAACAATAGGAACACGCCACGTGGCAGAGTAGACAATGACGGCTTCTTCACCTAGGAAATGTAAGCAGGCCCAGAGAGGCCATATTGTAGTAGTATATATACTAGGTCATATGTAGTGAAGAGGACATGTTTTTCTTATGCAATATATTGGGCCACTTACATTATCTTATGCACATCAAAATTAATTATACCACTTATATTGTCTAACAAATCTCTCTTAGTTACATTATCTTATGCACATCTAAATTAATTATACCACTTATACTGTCTAACAAATCTCTCTTAGTTACATTATCTTATGCACATCTATATTAATTATACCACTTTTTGCGAATCCACTTTTGCGTGAGTACTTTTGTGCATGCATTTGTATTTTTACTTACGTGCGTATCTCTTATAGTGAGTGTTTTTGTGCACGTTTCTTGATGCGCATTCATGTCCTCGAACTATAGTACGTATTTTCACGATTGCTTTTGGAATCCAATTTTGACCATGTTCGAGTCCGAAATTGGAATTTTGCCGTTAGACATGAATTGTAGCCAACTGAAATAGCTTTCCAATGCCGCCAAAACAACTTGATTTGGAGTCCGGATGAGAAAGTTATGCTCGACTTCGTGGACACTACCAAAGATGTTCGGGGATTCTCTCTTCTAATTTGATTTTAGTTTCCTAATTGCAACTCTTTTCTTACTCGTTGATCATTTTTGCTTCATGGACACCTAATTTTCCATTTGTACCTATTAGATACCAAATCCACCAATTAGTAAAGAAATATAAATTAATCCGAAAAAAAATCCACGTAAACGTAAACGTAGAGTTTTATTTTTACACTCCATTGTATGTTTTTTATCTAGTGTTTTTGCTGTTGTTTGTTGATGCGTATTAATGTCCTAGTATGTCAGGCCTGCAGCAGCACCACCCAACTCACACCCCCACCCCACCCCACACACATAGCCGTTGGTGCGTCTTCCATGGTTTTGTGTGTGATGTTTTTTTTCCTGATGCGTGACATGGTTTCGTGTGTGATTTGTCAAAATGGAAAGAGTCAACGAAGGAGAAAAGAAATATGAATTTTGGGTGAATAAGTTTAGAGAGAGAAACATTTTTAATTATGTGCGTGATTCAATAATTTTAGTGTGGAATTTAGCATTTCATATATATATATATATATATATATATATATATATATATATATATATATATATATATATATATATATATATATATATATATATATAGGGCCGCTCCCGCGTATTCGGGGGCCCAGGGCGAGAATATAATTTTTCGGTAGCCTGGGTGGCGACGTCCGGCATCTTAAGCTTAATAAAATAATATAATTAAATTATGGGGCAATTTGCTATAGGTCCTCCTATAAGAGATTATATGTGTTAAAATCCATCTAATAAACTCTAATTTCCAGCAATTTTTTGTATTTATAATTTGTCAAAAGTACCCCTATCAATATCCCTATTAATATACGGTAAAATATATCTTCAAAATCAAATCCCCTATTTTTCTCCCTATTATACTGCAAATCCGAAAATTATAATTGCAAAAAAAAAACGCTTTAGTTTGTATGAAAAAAAAAAACAAAAAAAAATGTAAATTGAAATTGCAATAACCAAATATGGACTGCATTTTAAAGTTGCACATAACATATTTGAGGAGTTTCGTTAGTGGTAGTTTCAATCAACGTTTGTTTATTATGAGTTTGCACTTAGATATGGCCCTTGGTTAAAATCTGAAAGTACCTTGTCCTTTAACCCTTTTACACAAAAACCTCCCCCCCTATACCATCTACTAATTCCTCTCCACCTCTGTCCAGTTCAAAACTCTCCCCTTCTCTCACCTCCTCTGCAAAAATGATGAATAGTGAAGATTTGAGTCTCCCTACCAAAAGTCAAAAAACCAAAGTATCAAACTCTGACATCAATCCCGAAAATTACGGCCCTAAAGCCACAAAAAGAACCTTTTTGGCTGGAAAAGACCTTTCTCTGAGCCCTAAGGACATCATAGGCCAAAAAGAATTTTCTCCTAAAAAATTCCCTCCTTTTTCAGAGGACACCTCAAATTTTTCAAGATCAAAAAAGGGGGAAAAAATGAAACCTCTGACTATTCTGAAATCATTTCTTTGGTCAACCAAAATTCTCCCCAAAAGCTCAAGGCCCAAATGGACCCTTTTTATCTTCAGCCCATTCAAATTGGGTTTGCCGATTATCTATGGGCACAAAACACATCCTCTCATACTTCTCCACACCTCCTTACTAAAGCCCACACAGATAACCTGGAAAAAAATCCAATACTGCAAAAACGTCCCCCTTTGGAAGAAACGTCCCTTGACTCAAAAAGGGCAAAAATAAACTTCCCTATCCCTCCTCCCATTTCTCATAGCCTTCTCAGCTCTTCTACCCAGTCGAACCACCCTCATTCTCCCAACACTTCAATAATTTCTCCATTGGAACCTTTGTCTGGCATTGAATTCACCTTGTCACCTATGTTGGATGTCTATCCAAATAGACAAACTTATGCGATTAAAAGGACTGCGAATGGAAAACCTTTACTTATCAAAAATAACAAAAGTTCAGTCCATATTGTTGATATCACGGATGCTCAATCTCCTGAGACTCAATCTCTAGAGGTCTCTCAAAACTCCTTTATGCTCCCCACAAGCCCTAAGGGGTGGAGGGAGAAATATCAATGAAGATAATTGCTTGGAACTGCCAAGGGCTGGCCAAGCCCAAGGCAGTGCGATCTCTCAGGCAACTCCTAAAAGACTCAAAGCCTGATCTCGTTTTTCTCAGTGAAATTAAAACTCCGCGCTCGTCTAATATTCTCAAAGCTCTTGCTGCTTTCTCTCTCTCGAATTTCTCTCTTGTTCCCCCCATTGGCTTTGCCGGTGGGCTCATTCTTGCTTGGTCTCCCAACATCAACCTTCAAATCACTGCCCAAAGTAGCTCTTTCATCAATGCTACTATCATCAGTGATCCAAACTTCCCCCCTTGGCATTTTACTGGTATTTACTGTCCCTGTACTCCTACTGGGACAACAATTTTTTGGAGCTCTATTAATGATCTCTCTTCTTTCATCCCAGGCCCTTGGCTTATCATTGGAGACTTCAACTCCATTACCTCAAATTCTGAAAAAAAGAGGTGGAGCGCCTTTTGCCTCCTCTTCCAAACAAAATCTCTCGTCTGAATTTAATAACCTTGGGCTTATTGATCTAGGATTCCATGGTTCTCCATTCACCTGGAATAACAAAAGAGAGGGTCTTGCTAATATTCAACAGAGAATAGACAGAGGGGTTGGCAATTCCCAATGGCTCACTCTCTTTCCCATGCTAGCATTCTCCATCTACCGGCCATATCCTCCGATCACAACCCGCTTCTCCTCAATACTTCTATTGATTCAAACCCTCCAAAACCTTTTAGATTCGAATCCATGTGGTTGGATGATAAATCTTGTTTTGATACAGTGCACACTGGTTGGAACCAACAAGTTACTGGCTCTCCTTCTTTTAAACTCCACTCCAGAATTCAAAATGTGAAAAATGCTCTAAAGCTCTGGAATACCAATCTTTTTGGAAATTGCCATAAAAAAATAAAGGAGCTGAAAATTCATATTGAATCTGTTCAAAATTTGGATAAATCTGCTAACAATATTGCTATTGATGCAGCGCTCCAGGTTGAACTTGATGTTTGGCTGGCTAGAGTTGAAACATTTTGGTGGCAAAGATCGAAGGACAAATGGCTCAAAGACGGAGATGCCAATACCAAGTATTTTCATTTATCTACTATTTTGCATGCTAGAAATAATAGAATTCCATCCATCAAAAGCATGAATAATCTGATTTTCTTTGAAAGAAATAGCATTGGAAATTGTTTTGTGGAATTTTATTCTAATCTTTTTACTTCTGATTTTAATCCAAACCACCCCCCTTTCCCTGCTGATCTGGAGAATATTTTCCCCTCCATTTTGAATAGTAATGATAATATTGATCTTTGTGAGATTCCTTCCCATGCTCTTATAAAAAAAATCCTCTTCTCCTTTGCTACAAACAAGAGTCCAGGACCTGAATAGTAATGATAATAGAAGGATGACAGGACAATGGCATCCAGCAGAGCAAAGATGATTATAAATTAACCTTCAATGCAACTAAAGTGCAACAAGAGAAATTTAATTGATTATACTTTCTCCTTCGACAAAGGAATTTCCCGATAAGCAGTGGCACATAGTTTTTAAGTAGTTATTTCCATTAAATACAAAGACTAAACATTATTGTGAACTCCCGCCATATATACCAAGTGAAATATATTGGAGTAAACTAACATATTAAAATGTGAAGATTTACTAATTACTTGAGATAATCAATTAATCATACATCACTTACGCTTACCTCACAGAGAACTTCTGGGTTCTCCAGGCATCATGGTTCCCCAAAATGATTGCTTTTGGAAAATCGAGATTCGAAATGCTTCGAACAAGATCAACGTTCTCATTACCAAAATCACCTGAACAAACTCCAACACGATAATAAGCAAAACAAAATAAGCTTACACAAATGCCGAATCCATAGATAGATAGTACAGAAGGTGGGAAACAAGACCTGCCTGTAAAAAGCACCAGATCCGGCTGCATTTCCCCAGAAACACAAATTACAAAAAAATATAAGAAACGACAGAGAGCAACAATTGTGAAACGTAGACAATTGAATCGAATAAGGCAATCTACATTTTGAATACAGTAGTTATACTTATATTGGCAATAAAATGGAATAAAATTCCTACTCAACTGTATGATAAAAGCTCAATTAGTCCTTATTACACAGTCTAATTTTCAAAATTAGGATAACTAATTAAACTCTGTTTCAACAAATCAAATCGAATGTGAATTTCACCGAGCTCGTTAAAACAAGCTAAATCATCTGTAAACATTTGACATAAAAAATATACGTTTATTCTGACGATAACGGAAGTGGAAATTCTCAATAGAAAAACGAAGCACGAAACAGCTAAGAGTAAATTGAATTAACACAAACAAATGTAGAGAGAGAAAACGAAACCTTCAACAGTTGCAGAGCTTCGGTATCCTCTTGTAGATTCCAGTCGTCATGCTTCAGAATAAATTAAAAAATAAAAGCAGAAATCGAAACAATTAACAACTACCCAAATTAAAAACATGTATACACAGAGAGAGAGGGGGGTAGGGTTGCTCACAACGTCTCCAACAATGGAGATTCTGATGGAGGTAGCCATACGAACGTTGTAGGAAGTAAGGAGCCCAGAAGGCGGCGGAGAGGAGGAGATTGCACAACGAAAAGGTGGCGCGTGTAACCACGTCGAACCGCTCAGCATTCGGGGTCCTAAGATATAGGTCCCTAGTGACAAAATTTATTAGAACTAAATGACAAGTCTAACTAAACTTTTGCTTCACATCCTTTATAAATTTCATTCCAGAAATGCCCTTCATTCAAAAAATATGAAATATGCACCAAGTAATATTTAAATTGCATAATATGCTAGGAGTCCCTCATACGAAACCTAATTTGAACTAAATGACAAGTCTAAATCTAATTTTTTAATTAAATCCTTAGATTGAAAATTTATATGACCCACATCCTTCATTTTTTTTAATCCCTATCTTGCCCTTACACCCTAAATCTTATAACCAACATATTCACGTTTCTTCTCAGATCTATTTTTCCTCTTTGTTCTTCTTTCTCTCGTTCTTTCTGTCTCGCTCTCTCTCTCTGGCTTTCTCTATCTCGCTCTCTCGATTTATTTCTCTCAATCTCAAGATATCTTTCTCGCCACACTCCATGTCATGATTTGAGAGGGGTCGGTGGTTGTGACGATGGAATCGACTATGATGTTGGAGGCGGTGGCATGGGGAGAGGGATGGTGATGGCGGGCCGCGGCTCTTGGGAGGCGGTGGCGGTGAGCGGCGTTCGTCAGGAGGGCAGCGGTGGGGGGCGGCGCTCGGGGGCTGGGGATGGTGTCAGTGGTGCTCGACGTTGTGCAGCTATGATGTTGGAGACGGTGGCATGGGGGATGGATGGTGATGGCGGCGGCGGCTCTAGGGCGGCGACGGCGGCTCTGGGGCGGCGTTGGTCATGAGGGCGGCGGCGGGGGGCGGCGCTCGGGGGCTGGGGATGGTGTCGGTGGTGCTCGACGTTGTGGGCGGTTATGGCAGCGTGGGTGGTGTTTTGTGGCTGTTTTAGCGGCGTGGTGATGTTGGCGTCACAGATCTAGGGTTTGGTGGAGGAGATCTACGGTTTGGTGGGGTAGATCTAGGTTTTTTCGACTTTATGTCTATAGATTTCTATGAGTATCTATGGGTGTCTATGGTGTTTGACGGCTAGGGTTCAAAAAGAGGAATTAGGGTTTTGAGAAAACGTGACTATGGATTACTATAGTTTTCTATGAGTGTCTATACATGACTACGGACTACTATGGTTTCCTACGGGTTTATATAGAAGACTAAAACTGAAAAAAAAAATTAAAAAATCACAATTTGTAATATTATGTAAAAAAAAAGGAAAAAATACGAAAATGCAAAAAAAAAAAAAAAAATTGTTCTACAAAAAAAATAATAAAAAAAATGCTAGATGCGAAAATAAAAATGTTAAATGCAGAATGAAAAAATTTATAAACGTAGTTTAAATATCATTTGGTGCATATTTCATTTTTTGTATGTGGGGGCATTTTTGGAATAAAATATATAAAGGATGTGAAGCAAATGTTTAGTTAGACTTGTCATTTAGTTCTAATTAGTTTTGCTACTAGGGACCTATATCTTAAAGCCCCTTTTTTTATTCTTTATTTAACATATTCACATTTGGATCCAACATTTTTTTATTATTTTTTTCACGTAGAAGAACGTTATGTTACGTTTTTTTTTTTTTTTTTTTTTTTTCATTTTCGAATTTTTCACAATTATAAATATATCCTTTTCTACAAAATATTGAAAATTATAAATTTAAAAAAAAAAATCGGCCATAGACATCTATAGACACCCATAGGATACCATAGAAAACCATAGTAATCCGTAGACATCTCTGACCCCATATTCTTGAAACTCTAACTCATCTTTGAACCCTAGCCGTCAAACACTCATAGTAACTCATAGACAACTGCAGAAATCAAATCGAAAAATTATGAATCTTACCGTCATAGTTGTTTAATTTCCATATGCAACCGCCTCCACCGCCGTGGTCGTCGTCATAGCCACCACCTTCCTCAATCATGGAGTGGTGGCGAGAGATAGAGAGAGAGCGGGAGATTGAGAGAGAGAGAGAGACGAGATCAAGGGAGAGAGAGCGGGAGATTGAGAGGGAGAGAGAGACGAGATTGAGGAAGAGAGCGTGAGATTGAGAGAGAGAGAAAAAAAGAGAAGAATAATAGATCTGATAAAAAGAAATGTATATTTAGTTTATAAGATTTAGGATATAAGGGCAAGATTGGGATATAAAAAATATTAGGGATGTGGCTCATATATTATTTTAAATTAAGGATTTAATTAAAAGAATGAAATTGGACTTATCATTTAGTTCAAATTAGGTTTGGTTTGAGGGACTCCTAGCATATTAACCCTAATAATAATCATAAAGTCAAATTGCAGGTATTGTATTACAAAATTAATTTTCAAGATGGCAGCACTTCTTATAATCCTCGGACCAAACAAAACGTTTTACAATTATTATATATATTGACGCATTTTCTACCTGCAATTAATACACACACGCGCAGATATACAACTCCTCACACAAAACACCCACCGCCACACACACTTACACACACACAACTGTGTGTACTCTTTTGAGGGCCTGCTCGGATCTGCGATTCTTGGTGATTTATTTATATACATACATATATATACAGGTTTAGTCTCTCAGCTTGTTTTCTTGATCTTGTTTAATGATGCAAATTTGTTGATTCTTGATTTTTGATTTTTTTTTTGCAACATTGAATCGCACATATAAAAATCACACACACATTTCATTCTGTGGATCATTTGTTTCAATGAGGTGGCTGTGCGAATTTGTTAATTAATTTTTTATTTTATTTTTTAATTCTAATTTTTATTTGATTACATGTAATTGTTTCTGAAACGAATTTTATGATCTGTTTTAAATTTTGTGAAACGCGTGCATGTTGTGTATCTGATTGCAATTTTCGTGTTTTTCCGGTAGATTCCGAACAAGGGTTTCAGCTGCATGTAATTATTTAAGCCAAAAAGAAAAGGGGAAAAAAAAAGAAGAAACCCTATTATTTTAGCTTTTTTCGTAAGCAAGTGAGGTTTTAAAACCTATCTGATGTGCCGAAATTAAACTTTTTTTTTTCTGTACTTGTGTGTATTCAGATTGTTTGCTTCGTATAAGCGGAAAATTTCTTATCATGCACGTACGTACATAAAACGTTTTACGATGCATGTTATGTGACGTTGATTTATACGCGTTTTGAATTTTGCCGCGGCAAAGGACTGTACGAATTTATGATGGTGATTTTGTATACTCTGCCATTTTTTTATTAATCATATATTTCAATATATGTGTAGTCATCTATATGAGTATAAGACGAGCTCGTAAGTCTATCGCTTAATAGGCATCTTTGGCTAGAAATTTGTCATCGCATATACTAGCGTACATGATCGACTCGATTATTCTTTTACCATCCAAGCTATCATTGCTATCGGTTTTAGAGTCGTCCCCAACTTGTGTTCATTATATTATCTAGTTTTACAACCCTTTTGATGTTTTTTGGTATGGATTTTTTCAATTTATAAACACGTACATTACGCGGTTTTATAAATTCACGACCTTATTTCTATAAATGGCCCAAAGGTGAACACTTGTAGGAGTTTGAATTACCTCATCCCGTTTTTGAAAGTAAGTGGGAACCGGAATATACCATTTAAATTGTTATGAACTTTTAACTTGTAATGTGATGCTATCAATCAGTTGGTTGTCAAACCACTCCTATAATGAACACACACATGCGCGCGCACGCTCGCGCTTGTGTGTCTACTACGTAAGAGTATGAGTGTGCTCATGCGTATATTTAGAGTTTGTTTATTAATACGGACAAGGTGTTACTTCACCTAACTTTCTACTATGTTTATCATTAAAATGTCATGATATGATTATGCTTGTTAATCGATTTTTCTACTTAAATAAATCGATAGATGTCTGATTTCTTACAATTTGTGAGGTCTTCTTCTCTACGTCAGTGCACTGTGTTCATGTGTGGGCTCAACACAATTACACCACTGTCCTAAGTTTGAACGGCTTTTCATTTATGATGTCACTCTTTATGGTGGTAGTTTATTTCCGAACCGTTATCGTACTGATAAAAGAAAGGAAATAAAGCTACGTATACACGTGTAAGAATTTTATATCACCTATCTGGATATAGAACTCTAAATGCATCTAGTGCCGCCAATATTTCCCGTTGTTGTGCTAGTTTTTCCAATATAATTTGTGATTGTTCGTTCTTTTCTTGATGAAAATTCGTGCGTGTTGAAAATTGGGTGAAGAATATTCTATTTGGTCTAGATTTTTCCCGTGATGTGAAATTTTGCGAGTCGGATTCTGTTTCTTATCTTTCCGATCTTCTAGATTTTTTGTTTTCGCGTTTTCGTTGGAGTTCATTTTTTGTGCATAATTTGTGCTAGGTCAGAGCATAATTAGTCGTGAATTTGAGCAATGACTAATTAATTGCAGCTCTTCAAAGCAATGGAACAAGAACAAGGAATAGCATCCGCAAGAAAAGTGTGGGAATCCGTGAAGTACTACACGGTTAAATGCGCCGAATGCTCGAAATGGAGGCTGATGATGCTAAAAATATAGCTCACCTAGGGTGGTGTAGAAAATGAACTGGGAGAGCAAAGCGGATTAGTAGCTTGACAACTTGATGATCCTGAGGTACCTGCGATCATAGAACACATGAACTAAGCCGGGGGTTGATCCGGCGGAAACCCCTCCGACGCTCAAGTCAGACGTGCTGATCATAGAAATAGTCCAGAGAATACATATTTTAGTATTGCTCAGTTAATAGGACGTACCTTATGGAATGAGTTCAAATGTGTATTTATAGCTTAAATGAGATTGTTGGGCCCAAACCTTGCTTGAAGGTGATTGGGCCTCGGTGATAGTGGTCTTCGATATTGGGCTCGTGGCCCAATAGGTAAATAATTTGTAGGCCCATTGGGTTCGGCCAATTAGGCATATCATTAAGCCCCCACTCTCGAGTCGATGTGGGGACCATGTTGAAATGGGTGACATATCGTGTCGAGAGTAAGAATTGTAGTAGTCGATGATGTGCGATAATGCGTTGGAGCGTGTGTCGGAGGGGCGTGAATGCGCATTGGTGCATAGCGCGACCAAGTTGTCGCGACGTAAGTTAATTGAGTCGTCGGTTTTGTCCCGCGACGATGTAGTCGCGAATTATCTCCTCGTGGGAGTTGTCTCGTCGCGGGGTAATAGTGTTGATCGAGTTATCTCCTCGTGGGAGTTGTCTCACGATAATGTAGTAGCACGGATCAATTAATCTCCTCGTGGGAGTTGTCTCTGGGGTAATAAAATTGATCGAGTTATCTCCTCGTGGGAGTTGTCTCGCGATAATGAAGTAGCACGGAGCTAGTATTCCCCTCGTGGGAGTTGTTATTTATCGACATTGTCAATGTTTGGACGCGTTGCTTGTATGTGTTTACATATAGCCTTGAGCGTGATGTACTTGAAGAGGGGATCAGGCTCTCAAGATTTTTTTTTCTTTTTATGGGGATCGTACCCCTTGTTAGACCTCGTGGGTCGTAAGTATGTTTGGACCGTGGCCACGTTTTAATGAAGGACCCATCGAAAACAAGTAGATAAATTTGAGTAATCAAGCTGGCCAGGCTATATATATTCTCATAATATCTCTAAGTGTTTCTAGGGTTGTAATCGTGCTAACTTGAGCTTGCGATTATATAGTGAATTTCGAGCGAGTTGTCTCCTCATGGGAGTTGTCTCGCAGCGAAGTTGTAGGAGCATTGGACGCGCGACTGGGGAGCATGCGGATTCAGGTCGCTCTGTGAGAGTTGTCTCCTTGTTGGAGTTGTCTCGCATCGAGTCTTATTACCGAGCGAGGTAGTTCCTCGTGGGAGTTGCCTTGCACTAGGCTCGTAGTGCCGAGCGAGTTGTCTCATCGTGGG
This sequence comes from Erythranthe guttata, assembly GCF_000504015.1. The sequence continues at coordinate 3,060,364 of NW_012194819.1, forward strand.
AGTTGCCTCGCTGCGGGTTGTGGTATCGAGCGAGTTGGCTCATCGTGGGAATTGTCTCGCAACGGGTTGTAGGACAGAGCGAGTGGTCTCCTCGTAGGAGTTATCTCGCTGTGGTTTTGTAGACCCGAGGGAGTTGGCTCCTCGTGGGAGTTGCCTCGCTGCGGGTTGTAGTACCAAGCGAGTTGGCTCCTCGTGGGAGTTATCTCGCTGTGATTTTGTAGACCCGAGTGAGTTGGCTCCTCGTGGGAGTTGCCTCGCTGCGGGTTGTAGTACCAAGCGAGTTGGCTCCTCGTGGGAGTTATCTCGCTGTGGTTTTGTAGACCCGAGTGAGTTGGCTCCTCGTGGGAGTTGCCTTGCTGCGGGTTATAGGACGGAGCGAGTAGTCTCCTCGTGGGAGTTATCTCGCTATGGTTTCGTAGACCCGAGGGAGTTGGCTCCTCGTGGGAGTTGTCTCGCTGCGGGTTGTAGGACGGAGCGAGTGGTCTCCTCGTGGGAGTTATCTCGCTGTGGTTTCGTAGACCCGAGGGAGTTGGCTCCTCGTGGGAGTTGTCTCGCTGCGGGTGGTAGTACTGAGCGAGTTGGCTCCTCGTGGAAGTTGTCTCGCAAGACCCCCACTGTCGAGACGATGTGGGAGCCAAGTTGAAAGGGGTACCGGATCGTGTCGAGAGTAGATCGGTGTTGTAATGTTTCGTTAATCGTTGGCGTGGCATGGAGAAATAATATTTTTTATTTATCCGTTTGATAGCGAGCACGATTTGGTAGGGGCGTTGAAGAGCTCGCACAATTTGGTTAAGCGAGGTGGAACTATCAAGCGATTTGGTGGAGCACACAGAAATTCTCGCGCGATTTAGTAAAGTGCGTCAAAATCTTGACGTGATTTGAGGTAGAATTTTGAGAGTTGCGCACGACCTCAGGTATGCGCTTGCTAGGAAGTAGGAGGGGCGGCACGCATTGTACGACGCTGATGTGCCTGAGTTCGCGCGCACTTGGGGTCCGTGCGCGCATTAGCCCACATGGGGGAGCACGCGCGCATGCATTGCACGGAGTAAGAGAGTGTGGAGTTGTTAAGAATTTTATGAGGAGCTGATAGGGACTTCTTCGAGAGTGACGCAGCATGTTGCTTTATTCGCTTTTTCCTTTTTTTTGTCTCGGGAAGCGTGCCGAGCGCGCGCCTCGGTAATCGTGCCCAATTTTTTTTTTTCGGGAAACGTGCCCGTTTTCTTTTCCTTGGGAAACGTGCTCGTCTTTTTTTTTTTTTGGCCTCGGGAAACGTGCTGGATGCGCGCCCTCGGGAAGCGTGTCGTGTGCGCCTCGGGATTCGTGCCCGTGCACACCTCGGGAATCGTGCCCGAGTATTTTTTTCTTTCTCGGGAAACGTGCCCATTTTTTTTTTTTTTTGCAGACGCGCACGTTAACCGAGGCGCCGCGTTTGCGAACACGCTAGTCGCTTCTTACATTTTTTTTATTTTTTTTTTTGCTGAGAACGAGCGCTATTGGGTGGGGCGCGTTAGAATCCTTGCGCGAATTGTGCAGCGCGCGATGAGATTCTCGCGCGTTTTGGTGGTGCGAGTGGAAGTTGCGCGCGATTAAGTGAGTTGAGAGAGGTGCACGCGCGGATTGATGTTCGTAGAACCGATATCGCAACTTGGACGCACATGAGGATCGATGTTGCACGATGGAGAATCACGTGGGTCGAGGTCGCTCGGTAGAGGATCACGTGGATCGAGATCGCGGGCGCGAATGATGGTCCTACGGTGAATGAGGAGCACACGCACGTAGCGCGGTTGGAGATGTCGGGGCGTGCAATGCGCGATTGGCGTGGAATCAAGTTGAGAATAGATTGGTGTTGTGGTGTACCGTTAATTGTTGGCATGGTGTGGAGAAAAAATAATTTTTATTTATCGCTGTGGGAGCATGCGGGATTCGGTGAGGCGCGCTGGAGAGCTCGCGCAATTTTGTGGAGCGTGTTGAAATTCTCGCGCGATTTGGTGAATCGAGGTGAAATCCACGCGTAATTTGGTTGAACGCGGTAGAATCTGCGCACGCCCGATTTGATAGGGGTGGGTGCGCGCGCACGCGATTTGATGTGTCTGGGGGCGCGCGCACGAGATTGGACTGTTCTGGGAAAGAGCGCGCGGTTGGGCGTGCTGGGACGTGTGCGCGTGTATTGCACGCGCTCTGGAGGGTGAAATCGCGCGTGGAAGTCACGCACTGGAGATGGCTTTCACGCACGTACTGTGCAGAAGCTCTTTTTCCCTTCTTTTTTTTTTATTTTTTTTTTTTTTTCTTGTTTTTTAATTACTTGCGCGCGCGCCCCGAGGCAGTAGAAATGCAGCCCAGGTGAGGCTGACGCGGCTTGGGCGGCTTGTACTTGGCTGATTCTTTTATTTTTTTTTCATTTTCCTTTTTTTTATTTTCTTTCTTTTGCTTCCATTTTTTTTCTTCTTCTTCTTTTTCTTTTTCCTTCATCTTCTTTTTCTTTCTTTTTCTTTTTCTCTTTCATTTTTTTTCTTCTCTTCATCTTCATTCTTCTTCTCGCGCGTGCTGTGCACGCGCTATTTCTTTTTTTTTTCTTTTTTCTTCTCATCTTTTTTTTTTTCTTTATTCTTCATCTTCTTCCTTTTTTTTTTGTGGTTGATGTTCACCCCTTGGGGATGTTCTATTCTTTGAGTAGGGAGATTATACTCATTTCTTGAGATGGGATGTGCACCCACTTAGGGTTGATGTTCACTCATTGGGGATGTGATAACCCCCCACTTTAGGATGAGGCGCTCGAAACCTATGGTATGAGGTGGATGCGCACGGTTGTACCGTTGCTTCAGTGGCAACACTTAGGGTTGATGTTCACTCCTTGGAGATGTGATAACCCCCCACTTTAGGATGAGGCGCTCGAAACCTATGGTCTGAGGTAGATGCGCACGGTTGTACCGTTGCTTCAGTGGCAACACGAGTTGAAACTTTTGCGGTCGTACGCTGAAGGTCCTTATCGGTTATCTGAACCGTTCGAGGAGCAAGTAGACATTGGCGAACGAAATATTTTGGGGGCAGAGGGAAGCCCTCAGGGAGTCGATAACCCTTGGCAAACGAAATACTTTGGGGGCAGATGTAAGCCCCAGGGAGTAGATAACCCTTGGCGAACGAAATATTTTGGGGGGCAGATGTGAGCCCCAGGGAGTCGATAACCCTTGGCTAACGAAATATTTTGGGGGCAGATGTAAGTCCCAAGGGAGTCGATAACCCTTGGCGAACGAAATATTTTGGGGGCAGATGTAAGCCCCAAGGGAGTCGATAACCCTTGACGAACGAAATATTTTGGGGGCACTGTAAACCCCCAGGGTTTTTGTTAAGGGTCGGTGGTCCCTTCAAATTGAGGTAACCCCGAAATCTTTAGTCCTTGAGGTAATACCTCGTTGAGGATGTCTATGGTGAAGGGACTGCGTCTTATTGTGACGGGCATTCTTTCACCCATTAGATTATTTGGTTGGGGGAAAAGATTTTGGCGAGACATTCTGCTGTTTACCTAGCCTTCTCCCTCATTAAAGAGAGAGACTCTCTGTGGTGACGCATTCCCCCGTGGGGGTGAGCGATGACGCTACTGTTTGGGCTGTGCCCCTCTGTGATTAGTAGATAGCTGCACTCGGGACCGTGGGTCCGAGGTAGAGGATGAGACACTTATTTGGTTGTGCACTAGCGGTAGCGCCATAGGTTGTACTACAGGCGGCACCACAGGTGGAGCTGGTATCGCATTGGGAGCGTTTGCTCCCATCGTGGCGATATATTGAATCACGGCCTCCGTGACGGCGCGAGTCGATGCTTCTGCTATCATGCGTTGGAGCGCGTCCTCGGTTATTTGAACCGTTCGAGGAGGAGGGAGTGGTGGATCGGCGAGTGGTGGGTCCCGAAGAGGGATCACCTGAACCTCGCGAGGTGGATTCGCAGAATGTGGAGGAGGTGGTTCCGCTGCACGTGGAGGAGGTGGTTCCGCTGCACGTGGAGGAGGTGGCATGCCAGATCCTCCACGGACTGGGAGGTTATTAGCCGTGTCATTTTCTCTCCGAGCAGACGCCTCAGGAGGATCTTGTTGGCTACGTGATCTGGTTTGCATCGTTCCCACAGACGGCGCCAAAATGATGATGCTAAAAATATAGCTCACCTAGGGTGGTGTAGAAAATGAACTGGGAGAGCAAAGCGGATCAGTAGCTTGACAACTTGATGATCCTGAGGTACCTGCGATCATAGAACACATGAACTAAGCCGGGGGTTGATCCGGCGGAAACCCCTCCGACGCTCAAGTCAGACGTGCTGATCATAGAAATAGTCCAGAGAATACATATTTTAGTATTGCTCAGTTAATAGGACGTACCTTATGGAATGAGTTCAAATGTGTATTTATAGCTTAAATGAGATTGTTGGGCCCAAACCTTGCTTGAAGGTGATTGGGCCTTGGTGATAGTGGTCTTCGATATTGGGCTCGTGGCCCAATAGGTAAATAATTTGTAGGCCCATTGGGTTCGGCCAATTAGGCATATCGCTCATTCCATCAAAGGAAAAATACGAAGAAATACGAGTAAAGATCGAAGAACAGCTCGCGAGTGGCGGCCCGAAATATCGTGCAAAGACGAATCTGATGTCAAGCAAGACGGTACCATGCGTTGGGCGATGGACAGACCTCGGATTCCCCAAACTCCTTCCGGATGGCAACGAATTTTAAGGATCAGAGCCGAAGGAGGAACCAAGTTCGCTGACGTGTACGTGTATAATATAATTTTCTTTAATTTTTATTTTTTATTTTTTTGAAATTGAAATTTAGGATTTCGATTTATGTCTTGTACAGGTACTATGTTGCACCGTCTAACAAGAGATTGCGTTCTATGGTTGAACTCCACAGGTATAAATTACAATGTTCCGATATTGCTATGGAATTGTTTTTTTCATTATTAATATTATTATTTTTAATGCGTTATAAATAAATAAATGGTTTAGGTATATAGACGAGCACCCAGAATATGCACAAGAAGGTGTAAGCATCTCGCAGTTTTCCTTTCAACCGCCCGTACCGTTGGACGAGAAATACAGTGCAAAGCGTCTATCGGGTATTAATATTACGATTCTTTCCCCTGTTTTTTTTTTTTTTTTTTTTTTAATAATGTGTGAGATTTCGTAATGTATTTGCAGGCGTGTATGGTGCAATAGAGACGCAAAATAACGACTCTGCTGCACCACAGACTCAAAATTGAGGTATTTTACGATTCTGTTATAAATTGTTTGCTATGATCATAAAATTACTCGTTGAGCTTAAATCGATAATCTAGTTTAAGGTGAGTACTTATCGCTCTAATTGTGCACTTGCACTACACTTGCATTGCACAATTTGATCTCGCGACGAGCTTTTTTTAACTCCTAATTAAATTCTTGAAAAAATATATATTTATTTATCTTGTTCAATTTAATTAATCCACGGATTAAGTTGCGTTATCGATATTTAGAATACATTAGTTTCTGTTTTTGATTTAATATGTTATAATTTAATTACTATTTGTTGTTGTTCGAAGACAGGGTTCGACCTTTGCTGCGAACGATAATCGACAGACAAGAGAATGGACAAACATCAAGTGCACAAATCATATGTAATAGGATTCCATTTACCTCTCCTTTTCGTTTGGCGGATCGTCGGTGGTGGTTGCTGGTGGCAGGCGGTGGTGATGGTCGGTCGAATTTTAATATAATTAATTGAATTAGGAATAAAAATTGGAAAATGTATAATTGATTTTAGAGTAATTATGTTGAAATTTTAGTTTTGAATTTCGTAATTAACATGTGAGACATTGTTAGCTATAGTGTGATTTACATCCCGTCCCAAAATATTTGCTTTTTTGGAGAATTTATTTGTCCCAAATTATTTATCATTTTAGAATTTCAAGAAAAGGGGGAAATCAAACCTAGGTTAATTTCTTTGTGAAAAGACATTTTTGCCCCTGTAAAACTCACGTGAAAGTCACATGTATGAGATTCCGGTCAAAATGCCCTGAAAATCCCATTTTTGAGGCACCGTGTAACAAAAAACGTAGTTCAGGTAAAAATATGCTAAAAAAAATTGTTTGGGGGGCAAAGTGCAAAACGGGCTATAGTTTAGGGGGCAAACTGCTTTTTACTCTTAATATTATGATATGCTTTATATCAATTTTTCGAGTATCCGTTACGTTCGATATTAATTAGGGTTACACATACATTTCTTTTATGAGTGGATATAAACTCGTTTCTTAATGCGAGTCATCACCGAGTTCGAAAGGTACTTCTTCGGGAAATGCCTCCGATATGGTTCGATGGGCTTGGCGAAGTTCACCCGTGGTGTGGTTGTACCTTTCTGCTAGTGCACGGTAAGCTCGGTAGAACTCCACAAACTTCATCAGCTCGGGCCGTTTAAATTGATTTCAGATCTGATTCAAAATTAACATCCCCTTTCTTTCGATTGGTAATGGTTGACAGCCTTAGACGGTCAGATCTGGAGCGGCCGGTACGAAAGAAAACAACTGACCGAGCTATTGCTCAATTGGCGGCTCTGGGCTTCGGCGAAGAGAAGAGAATCGGATGTCGAGGTGATGAGCCCGCGAGATTCAGCTCGGCCGACGTTCGGTAGGCGAGCATGGGTTTGGCGAGAGATGGCTCAGCAAATCCCAGTTTTGCGAGATTCGATCTCGTTTAGACGAGGTCGGCGAGACTTCGCTCGGTGGTCATGGACCGACGAGCACTGAGACGGGGTTGACTGCTGCTCTCCTTTGCCGCAGAAGTCTTAGCAATCATGACCCCTTCCTCGGAATTCGCGTAAGCACGTGAATATATGGCAGAAAATTTAATGTATTGAGGCCACGTGTGAGCATCTGTCTGGCGACAGTTGATATGCCCGAGGTTCTTGGTTAGGTGAAACGTTGAGGAATCGTGGCCGTTCTTTAATTTCAAATGATCGGTCAGATTCCCTTTGTTTCGGCAGAGAGAATAAGTGAAGGATTACACTGAAATAAGACAAAAGTCAGTATTACCTCGCTTCGAAATAATAAGTGTAATCGGAAGGATTACTGGAATAACTCAGTATTGACCTCGCATCCGAAATAATAAATGTTATCGGATAGATTACTGGAATAAATCGAGGTCAGTATTGACCACGCATCCGGGATAATAAGTTTAAATCCGGAGTTGCATGAATAATTCAAGGTCAGTATTCACCTCGCACTTGGTATAATGATTGTAATCGGAATTACTGCGGGAACATAAATAATAACAAAAAGAGTGAGAAAGTACACCAACTTCTATTATAAATGTTTCAATATAAAAATAAAAAAAAATAAAAAAAGGGGGGCAACAACAAAAAGGAAATATAATATTAGCCGACATAAGGCCTTAGTCTTGGGCATCTTCATCCGGGGTCGCCACATTATCAGCCTCGGCATCTTCCTCCATGGCAGCAACCTTATCCACCAGCTCCACAGGGCCTGCCCCGGTATATGGACGAAGTGCCTCGTCAAATGGGACTGTATACCACGGTTGCCCGTCACGGCGTACCTTTAAAGGTTGCCAAGTCGCTGGCATCTCGTTGGCAGGCAGTCTTTCCATTACGTCGATAGGATCTAGGTGGACAGAGGCGCCAGTTTTCGTAATATCCATCTGCGCTATATTAATGGTATGCGAGACGGCGAACTCCGTAAACGGCATTAAGTCCGTTAAAAAATCCGGAGAATTCGGGTACATATACCTAAGTTCTTCCGAGAACTGCTGCAGCACTGCCCTACCCTCGTCGGAAGGAAGGTAGGCACGGTAGCCTTCTTGCCAAGCCCGAGCTTTTTCTACCTCAAAGGCTGCTCTCTCGCGAGCAAAGGCAGCCCTCTCTTGTTCAAGAGCTGTCGCTTGCTCTGCGGCATGCTTCTCCGAGATCACGATCTGATCCCGAAGAGCCCTCTCTTGCTCCAGCGCGGCGACCTTCGCTCTCTCGAGCTCATCTCGCAGACGAGATATCTTCTGCTGTGAATGGACCGAGGGAAGGCCCCTGTTGGCAAATAGACCAACAAGGTGGCTAAGGGCTGCACAGCCCTGCCTTTGCAGCTCGTCTTCACCAAGTTTCTCCAGCACCTTCTGGTCGTTGGAAGACCGGAAACTGCGGATAAAATCCACCATCTCGTCAGAACCCGGCTTCGGAATAAGCAGCGAGGCCGGAACTGAAATCGTTTTCGGGGAGGGACGAGCAGGTGGCGGAGTATTCTTCTTCGAGCTCGACCGGTTGGAGGCTGACGATTTCTTGGTCAAGGGAACAAGAGCATCTTCGGCAGCCCGTTTACGACGTGAGGACTTGGGTGCGTTAGCCACATCGGCCGTCGAGCTGGGCAGCGCAATAGACACTGTACTCAACCACGCACTAGTTTTCCGATTATGCCACTGCCTTCGAACTCTGTCCTCGTCGAGTGGATAAAATCTTGGAGCAAATGCAGTTCCATACAATGTGCTATGGTTGGTGACGTTATCGGGAACCCTAAATTTAGTAGCCTGCTTTTTCTCTATACAGACGGAGACGAGTTCGACGCTGTCTTTTAGAGAAAGTACCACGTTTCCATTTGGTAATATTGTGAGCGCGTGATAAAGATCGGCGTCTTTCCTCATATCAAACGGAAGCAAACTTAATTGTACGACAATTTTCGACCAAGAATCGGAGATTCCGTACTCATCCATCGTCCATATAGTAATACGTTCATCAAAATCCGAACGATCGACCAGAGAGAGACGATCGTTGAACACTCTCAATCCCGTGACCCGATTTTCGTAGTACGAAATTCGCGTCAATTCACGAGGCAATAGAATCCCGGGAGTGAATTTCTCTTCCGATAAGTCGAGAGTGCGTATCGAAACTACACCGTCGTTATCCACGGAAACCCAATGGCAGAATCCCCTGAAAGAAACCCTATTCGACCAACGTGGCGAGGAAACTAACGGGTCGTCCAAGATTCGCCATTCTTGATCGATCCCGACGGCGAAAATCTTCGCTTGTGAGGGCTTTCCGTTGCCCGGGTCGGTGAATCTCACGATTTTGTAGCTTTTGATTTCGGGAACATAATCAATCGTATACTTATAGCCATAACTCCACTCTGGAAAAACTAAGCTGTTTTCTGCAACTTGAACACATTCTTTACAAAATGGGTTGAAAAAATAAATCTTTTCGTTGACGAGGTTGTTGAGTATAGCTTTCCGCAGCATCAAGAACAGCAGCCCGTTTCCGGTGCCGACGAGGTACAGGGTGGAATTTTTTCCCCTTCCGTAGTATCGATTTTGTCCGGGTATTTTAGGGTTTATGCGGGTCGCGATTAGATCCCCATTTGGGGCTAATTGAAGAAGGGAGGGGGGATTGACGGTGAAATGTGACTTTTCGGCGAAGACGATGGTGATCGGCGAATTGGCGGCGTAGTTGGCGGAGAAAGACTGGTCAGAGAGGAGATCGTACCACGATGTGCAGACGCATTTGGAGATGCCGACGTTCTTGAATGGGAGTCTGATGAATATTTCTTGTAATAAATCGGTGGGGAAGGAATCCATGGCCGGCGAATCAAGATTCGATTTTTAATTACAGTGGAGCTGCTGTGAGGAGTGTTTGGCGGCGCTTAATTACAGTGAATCAAGATTCGATTTTTAATTGAAAGAGGAAGGGTAACTATTCTATGAGGATCTATCAAAGCGATATCCGCCATCTCGTCTAGACCCTCAAACATGACGTCATCTAAGAGGAGATGGGAGGAATCTGAATCACCTAATAGCAATTCTAGAGAGCTACCTAGGGGGGATGATTCGCTAGATATCATACAAAAGGGTAAAATTATTGAAACAAAGGAATGAGGAATCACCTGAAAGAATGGCTTCCGGTGAAGCTAAGGGATATTCCGGGAAAGGGCGTGTGCGTGCCGTCGGGAAAGATGAAGCAAACGGCGAAGGTTTGCACAAATCAAATATGGGTAGTTGCAGGGATAAGCAGTGTGGGGAAGAAGAGGTTTGCACAACTCAAATATGGGTAGTTGCAGTGATAAGCACTGTAGTTGCAGAGATAAGCAATGTGGGGATGTGGGGAAGAAGAGGTTGCAAAAGAGTGAAAAGGAGCCTAGTTAGAATGTATATATAGAGCAATATTCTCTCTCTTCTCAAACAATGGGAATCTGACCGTTCATTTCAAATTAAAGAACGGCCACGATTCCTCAACGGTTCACATATCGCCGAAATCTCGGGCATATCAACAGTCGCCATACAGAGGCAGACACGTGGACTTACCACATTAAATTTTCTGCCATCAATTCACATGCCTAAGGACAGTCGCCATACAGAGGCAGACACTCTTCTCAAACAATGGGAATCTGACCGTTCATTTCAAATTAAAGAACGGCCACGATTCCTCAACGGTTCTCATATCGCCGAAATCTCGGGCATATCAACAGTCGCCATACAGAGGCAGACACGTGGACTTACCACATCTAATTTTCGTTACATGTTATACTGATTAATTTTTTTTTTCAATATAATTTTTTATTTTTGTTTCTGTTATTGATGAAAATTGGTGTTTGTTGAATATTAGCTCAAGATTATACTTGATCAAGGCTAATCTATTTTGTGAGTTTTCTAGACGGGCTTCTGTATCCGATTAACTCTCTCGCTTAGTTTCTGTGATTAAGAAATCAGGTGCTGATTCTGATGGGAACAAGGGGAATGAAATACGGGGTGCAGAACGAACCGCCTCGGGTTTACTTTCGTTATGCCATTATTTGTGCGCACAATCTGTGCTATATCAGAGCATAACTAGTAGTGAAAATTGTGCAATAACTTCTCCTTCATAATAGTTGCAGGTACTTCAAACTTCAAAGCAATGGAACAAGAACAAGGAATGGCAGCCAAAAATGGTGTCTGAATCCGTAAAGTATTACGCAGTTAAATGTGCCGAATGTTCAAATTAATGGAAGCTCATTCCATCAAAGCATAAATACAAGAAAAAAACGGAGAATTGAAACAGCTCGTAAATTTCGTAATTTTGACCTTACCTCAGCGGTAACAGTAATTTACCCTTAAAAATAGTGGTGTGCACCTGAGAAGTTATATAAATTCAACTAGGTTATTGTTAACCAAGCCAATTTAGTAACGAAATGTAAGCACTTCTAAAATCAATTATGTTAACCACCATTAAAAAAAAGTTAATAATAAATAAATAAAAACAAATCAACGAAAACGTGTTAAATTATTAATTCAATAATTGGCTAAATTAATAGAATTTCCCTAGTTCCGACTCTATTAACTTGTAAAGATTTAACTGTATGTTGACCAAGTTATTTACAAAAATAGAAAACTAATAGTGTTAGACCGGTTTTTTTAGAAAAGAAAAAGGGGCTTGCTATTATTCGTGCGGTTTTTACCACTCGCAGTTCAAAATAATTCATTTTTTTTCTTTTTCAAATCTTATCCAAATCTTCTCTCAAACACTCTCAACCTTTTATTCTTGAAAATTTTCAATTTTAGTAATTTTTCGACCAATATCAATTAGAGCAGAAGTATTATCGACATGGATGACAACGGCTTCGATTTTGAGGTGAAAATACACGTTTTTTGTTCATTTCCAACGTTTTTAGGGATTTCGTGTTATAACACACGAAATATATGCTTTCATTTCGTGTAATACTATACGAAATATGTCTTTAAATCGTTAGTTGTTTGTTTCGTAGACAATCACACGAAATGGAAGCTTACATTTCGTGGTAAAACCTACGAAATGGAAGCTATTATTTCGTGTGTGTTTACACGAAATGTAGGTTACATTTCGTATGTTTTTCTACGAAATCCCTTAAATATTGTCTTTTAATTTTAAATATTTATGCAGGAAGTAAGAGAACAATCTCACGATCATAGTCACTTCTTTGAACGTGGTATTGTGTGTGATAGTAGAGAAACGTTAATCATGTGGGCAAAAGACACAACAATTAGTCATAATCATCGACTGATTAATCATTGTAAATCAGAAAAACATCATGTTTTAACGTGTGCAAAATATCAATCTCGACGACACGTACTATTGAAGAAACGTTCTTGTCCGTTCAGGTTAATTGGCAAAAAATCAACGGAGGATGGATTATGGCGATTGAGTGTGAGTAATGGTAATCATAACCATCTGCCGGATATTTGAAAGTTTAACTTATGTTTAAATTTATATTTGTTTTAATTTTGCATTCAAACTTATGTTTTGGAATATTTAAATTTGTAGCGTTGTGTTTTGCATTTTATATGTTTAACCTATGTTTTTGGAATGTATTAAATTTGTAAGATTGTTTGTAAGGTTGTTTAAATATGTACTTTAATTGCTTCAGTTGTACGTAGTTTCTAAATTCAAATAATAAAACTAGTGAATTAAAATACAAAACAACAAACTAGTAAATTAAATAGTTCGTAATAATAATAAACAAAATTAGTAAAATAATTAGTTCCTAATTAAAAATAAAAACAAATTATTAAATTAAATAATTCCTAACAATAATAAAAATGCATAGTCCTAATAATAATAAAAATAAACTTTAAAATTAAATAGTTCATAAAAATATATAACTGGCAAAAAAAACCGATAAACTACCGCCTCGCTCTCCTCGGCGGCTGTACCTCATGATCGTCGTTGTCATCGTCGTCGTCGTTGTCGTTGTCACGGTCGATGCCAAGATATCGGGCGGCGGGCTGCATAATATCTCCAACAATTGAGTATCTAGGCCCTGTAAATAACATCGGGCTAGGGGATACAAACCGGTCATCCGCAGAAAATGCTTGTCTACGGATACATCTACGTCTTCTAGGGCATCTACTATCTTCTCGTAGTTGAATTGGTTCAGGGAGTTGATACGGGACTCCACTCGTCCAACCGGACGTTCCTGCAATCATTTATTTAGAAAACATATTAATGAATCAACTATAAAAATATTTTAATAGAAGATACAAAAATTATAATATTAAAATTAAAACAAGTAATTAACTTACTTCTCCCCTCCAAATATATGCTGCTACGTGCGACTTGAAACTCGGTATCAAAGACGGATCCCGCGGGCCACCGGGAAATGGACCATCTAGCACATCCGGATTGACTCGAGTATGAGGTCGACCTCCACGGCCCCGTCCTCGGCCTCCACGACCTCTACGACCTCCACGAGCTACAACTTCAGTCTCGTGAACGGGGTCCACATCTTCCTCCTCCTCCATAGCACGAGAAGACCCAACATCGGGATGTGGAACTGATGATCTGGCTTCACCAGCTCTCTCAGCCTCTCGCCTACGTCGTGTAGACATAGTCATGCGCTCGCGCTCTTGATGTTCAACCTCTTCACGAACTGCTGGCATAATTGCACTTGATTTCCCTTTGCCTGCCATCTGTTAAATAAAACACTATTAACATCAGTCTAAATAATAATAATAAATAAAATAAATCTTTAAAAAAAAAAATGAACCGTGCTATTTCACTGTCACTTCGTGGACAAACACACGAAATTAGTGCCTTTATTTCGTGTAAGAACACACGAAATACAAGCACTAATTTCGTGTGTTTGTCCACGAAATGACAGTGAAACAGCCAAAGTACATACGTTTCGTGTACAATTACACGAAACAAAAGTTTACATTTCGTGAGATTTCTCACGAAATGTAAGCTTACGTTTCGTGTAATTGTACACGAAACGTAAGAAAAACAAACAAATACGTCTATTTCGTGTAGAAACTCACGAAATTAGCCCCTTAATTTCGTGAGTTTCTACACGAAATGTAAGTTTATTTCCGAAAACTTTCGAACATAATCAAAATACTCAAAACGTATAGATTTTCGACGAAATTTGTTAATAAACTACTACTATAAAAACATTGGGTCAATGATTTCGAGTTCGAATTTTACCTTAAATCGTTGTTGAATTGCTCGTTTAATCCGAAAGAACTCGAAGAACCTTGGATAGGGTTTGAGAGAATTTTGAATTTTCTTAAGAAAAGTTACAAATGAAATAAAGTCGCACTGCAAGCCGGTAAAAGTTGTTCTATGAATAGCATTTCAGAAAAGAAAATTATAAGTGTTAGACCGGGTCAGTTTTAGAAAGCGCTCGGGTCAGTTTTAGAAAGCGCTTGGCACGTAGAGTCAGTACAGTCAAATTAAACCCTCAATAGATTAAGGGGTAATATGCTAGGAGTCCCTCAAACTAAACCTAATTTGAACTAAATGACAAGTTCAAATTCATTCTTTTAATTAAATCCTTAATTTAAAATAATATATGAGGCACATCCCTAATATTTTTTATATCCCAATCTTGCCCTTATACCCTAAATTCTCTAACCTACATATTGTACCTTTTTTTTTATTTTGTTCCTTCAACCAGAAATGCACCCAGTGGGGGTCTGTTGGCACCGGATTTCCACGAAGGAAGAAATCCGCCTCACTTGGGAAGTAAAGATTGGCTAAAGATTTGTTCCCATGTTTATTTTGGAAATTTAGAGTCCTACCTTTGTAATACTTTAGGACTTAGATTTATTTCCTAGTACTTTATTCTTGTTAGGAATCTTTTATGGTTATCTAGATTAGAACTAGATATTGACTAGGATTCTGTTTCCTAGTTATTCGATTCCTTTGGAAGACAGGTCTTTGGAGGCCCATCTCACGCCTATATAAGGCTCCTCACCTCACAAAGACCGTGACACTTTTTTGGGAGAAAAATCACTTCGTTGCTTTGAAGAATCGCTAAAACGTTCTGCTGAACAGAAATGTGCCATCGTTGGATGTGTCACCATATACAGATTGGCTGTATAGATCTCTTGGGAGATCAACCGCGTCACTGAAGGGAGTTCAGGCCAGAAAGGAGTTCTAGGCACGCGGTGTGGAGCTGCTGTTGGAAGAAACACGAAGTTCGAGTTGTGTACAAGAACGGCATATTACATAAAGAGGGAGTCTTTAGTGTTTTTAATAAGTCCTATTAATGTACACTGTAAATCTGAACTAGTGAAATCGTGTTTGCAGATCCACGTGGATGTAGGGCACAATTGTGTCTGAACCACATTAATTCTTGTGTTTTGTTTATTTACTTTAAGTAGAGTATAACTGTGACAACACAAGATTTATAGTTGTAACTGAATACTGTTTCTACAACTTAACTGTTACAACTTAGATCAACTGATTTCTATAGGCATATAAATCAACAATTGGCATCAAGAGCCTCTCACTAGATATACATAGTGTGTGATTTTGGGAATTTGATTTATTTGCCATTTATTATTCGTAGGTACTATGAGTTCTCATATGGAAGGAGGTTCCACGACTCGCCCACCACTACTCACGGGAACCAACTACTCCTATTGGAAGACTAAGATGAAGATGTTCATAAAATCAATGGATGAAGATGCATGGCGAACAGTGTTAACTGGATGGAAGCGACCCGTTGCCACAGATGAGAAAGGGATTGAAACTGAGAAGCATGAGAAAGACTGGAGCAAAGCCGAACAAATTGCAGCAAACATGAATTCCAAGGCCTTGAATGCTATATTCAATGGAATTGATATCAATCAATTCAAGATAATCTCTGCGTGTGAGTGTGCTAAAGAAGCATGGGAGAAACTCCAAACAACATACGAGGGAACTGCTTCAGTCAGACTGTCCAAACTTCAAATGCTTGCCACCCGGTTTGAGGATCTTCGTATGGAAGAAAATGAGACCGTGAGCGAATTCAACTCCAAATTATGTGACATATCAAACGAAGCTCATGGCCTTGGTGAAACTTATCCTGAAGTTAAACTTGTACGAAAAGTGCTCAGATCCATGCCAGACAGATTCGCGTACAAGATCACTGCCATAGAGGAAGCAAGTGATGTGGACTCATTGCGACTTGAGGACCTGATTGGAAATCTACAAACTTTTGAAAACAAATTGAACATCAGCAGAATGGACAAGGAAAGGAAAATCGCCCTGCAGTCTGTATCGGACACCACAACATCTGTGCCTACTGCTCCTATGTCAGCACTTGAAGTCAAGCTCACAAAATCCATGTCCTTAATAGCAAAAAATTTCGGAAGATTCATCAAGAAAAATGGACATCCTACAAACTCTGAGAGAAAACCCAGGACATCTACAGATAAGCCAGAAGTCAAGAAGGGAATTCGATGTAGAGAATGTCATGGTTATGGTCATATCCAAGCAGAATGTGCTAACACACTAAAAAAACAAGGAAAATCACTTGCCACAACTTGGAGTGATGACACCTCAGAGTCTGATGATGAAAGTGAAGCTAGTGACGATGATACAAACAATGATTTATGTGGAACTTGCAGAATCACAGAAGCCACACTTGAGGACATCACGTGCACAGAACCGCCACATCTCAGGTATGTCACACAGGAAAATGAAAATTACGAAAATCTAAATATGTCTTTTCTGGCCACAGGGAGTGACGAATCAGAAGGTGAAGGTGAAGAGTCCATCCAACAATTTCAAAAACAATTGGATGATCTCCTGAAGCAATGTCATGAAGTTAGTAATGAAAATAAACTCCTGAAAGAAAGAATCAAAGAACAAGAGGAAGAAAACAAAGGAGTTATCACAAAACTGAATGACATGATTGATGAACTTGAGATGGAGATTGAAGTCTTTGAAGTGGAACAAGACTTTGCACAAAGAGACATCGACAATCTCAAAGATTTGTTGAAATATTGGCAGGACTATGATGGTGAAAGAGCAAAAAGGGTGAGGAAAAATCTTTTTCCAAACGTACATGCTAATGATCACCAAGATGTTTCACCGCCTGTTAGCACAGTGTTTGATGCCTCTGTCAGTAAGTTAAATCGCACTGCATTTCTTCCCTCTAATAGATTAGATGAAATCATAAATGCTCATCCTTCCAATTCCAAAAGAATTGGGTTAGGGTATACTGATGGACAATCTAATGCTAACACTGGGTCAAACCAAAAAATCAGATTTGTCAATTCCACATCTTCTTGTGTGAACAACCAAACCTATCCTACTAAGTTTATTCCTATCTGTCACTTCTGTCACAAAATAGGGCATGTTAGGCCTAAATGCTTTAAACGATGGAAATTGATAAATAAACAGTTAGCATATCAGACATCCAAATCCGCTGCGTGGGTTACTTACTCTCAAAGTAACAACTCTCATAAACAAAGGATGACAAATGATAGTACTAACTGCTGGTCAGCTATTTTATCTTTAAATGCATGTGCTACTAACTCTTGGTATTTTGACAGTGGATGCTCCAAACACATGACAGGTGAAAGGAATTTCTTATCAAATCTGCATAACATGTCTAGTGGACAGGTTACTTTTGGAGATGGAAATAAGGCTTATGTAAGGGGAAAAGGAGACTTAAATGTTGGAGGGTTGCCAAACTTGAACAATGTTCTGTATGTGGAAGGTTTGAAATCAAATCTTCTGAGTGTAAGTCAGTTGTGTGATCTATACGACTCTGTATTGTTCACAAAGCGTAAGTGTGAAGTATTTGATGAAAGCAAAAATTGTGTTCTAACTGGATACAGGTCATCAGACAATTGCTACAAAATTGATCAGATTGACAAATCGGATCATTGTCATCACACTTCTTCTGATCTCACTGATCTCTGGCATCATAAACTAGGTCATTTAAATTTTCATGATCTAATCCGTCTTGTTAATACAGGTTGCGTGAAAGGGATACCCCAACTGAAGACTGACACACCTGAGTCATGTGGTGACTGTCCTCTGGGAAAACAAGTACGGACATCTCACAAGAACACAGATCATGCAGGGACTAGCAGGACCTTGGAACTCATTCACATGGATCTAATGGGACCAATGCAAACCGAGAGCATTGGTGGAAAAAGGTATGTTCTAGTTTGTGTTGATGATTTCTCAAGGTTCACTTGGGTACGCTTCATTAGGGAAAAGTCAGATACCTTTTATGAGTTCAAAACTCTGTGCAAGAAATTGCGAATTGAAAAATTCAGCAATATTGGAAGAATTCGAAGCGATCATGGGAGAGAGTTTGAAAATTCTTCATTCACAAAATTTTGTGATAAACACGGTATCTCCCACGAATTCTCAGCACCAAAGACACCACAGCAGAATGGTGTGGTAGAAAGAAAGAACATAACTCTCCAAGAAATGACTCGCGTAATGCTCATCTCAGCAAGAGTGGCCACAAAGTTCTGGGCTGAAGCTATGAGCACTGCCTGCTACACCATAAACCGTGTACACCTCAGACCAGGTACCAAGAAAACTCCATATGAAGTATGGAAAGGTAAGAAGCCTAACTTAAGTTACTTTCATGTCTTTGGGTGTGAATGTTACATCCTGAACGATAGAGAACAACTCGGTAAGTTCTCTGCAAGAGGAGACAAAGGTACCTTTCTTGGTTACTCTTTAAACAGCAGGGCATATCGCGTTTATAATGAACGTACAATGACTGTTATGGAATCCATTAATGTAACATTTAACGAAGTTTTATCTGCAGAAATGGATGAGGAAGACGCTAATCCTGGAAAAACCATTGTACCAGTACAAACGCCAGGCGTCAGCACAGAGGAAGTGACGGCAGTGAAGGAAAGCACAGAAGGCGTGCCAACAGCGAAGGAAAGCACAGAAGAAAGAAAAAGACCATCAAAACGAGTTGTAAAAAATCATCCTTCTGAACAGGTGATAGGAGAATTTGATGAAGGTATGAAAACTCGAAATAAGCCCAAAGTTGATTACCAAGAAATGGTCAGGTATGTTTGCTATACTTCTACTATAGAACCAAAAAACATCAAAGAAGCAATTCTTGATGAGTATTGGGTACAAGCTATGCAAGAGGAACTTGAGCAGTTCACTCGACATGAAGTGTGGGAACTTGTTCCACGACCCGACCAGGTAAACGTTATAGGTACAAAATGGGTGTTCAAAAACAAAACGGACGAACTTGGTAATATAACTCGCAACAAAGCTCGTCTTGTTGCTCAAGGGTACACCCAAATTGAAGGAGTAGATTTTGACGAAACATTCGCTCCGGTAGCTCGTCTTGAGTCAATACGTCTTTTACTCTCAATTGCTTGTGCTTTAAAGTTTAAACTCTTCCAAATGGATGTAAAAAGTGCGTTTTTAAATGGTCTCTTAAATGAAGAAGTGTATGTCGAACAACCAAAAGGTTTTCAAGATCCACTCAAACCTCAACATGTCTATAAACTTAAAAAGGCCCTATACGGTCTCAAACAAGCCCCTAGGGCTTGGTATGAGCGACTTACGACCTTTCTAGTTGAAAAAGGATATAGAAGAGGTGGGGTAGATAAAACACTATTTGTCAAAAATTTTAAAAACGAAATCCTTTTGGCTCAAATCTATGTGGCCGATATTGTTTTTGGGTCTACTTCTGACCACAAGAAAGATGAGTTTATCTCTCAAATGTCAAACGAATTTGAAATGAGTATGGTTGGAGAGCTAACTTACTTTCTTGGCTTGCAGGTAAAGCAGATGAATGATGGAATTTTCATCACACAAAGCAAGTATGCCAAAAATCTGGTAAGTAAATTTGGGTTAGATAATGCAAAACCTCTAAAAACTCCGATGAGTCCTACTGAAAAGTTGGGACGCGACTGTGAGGGCACAGACGTGGATCCCACATTATACAGGAGTATGATTGGAAGTTTACTTTATCTTACTGCCAGTAGACCCGACATCTGTTTCAGTGTAGGAGTATGTGCTAGGTACCAATCAAATCCTAAAGAAAGTCACTTAAGTGCAGTCAAACGCATCATACGATACGTGAGTGGAACTCTTGAACTAGGAATATGGTACTCCAAAGATACTAATACTTGGCTTGCAGGATACAGTGATGCTGACTGGGCAGGAGATGTGGATGACAGAAAAAGTACTACTGGAGGCTGTTTCTACATGGGAAACAACCTAGTATCTTGGTACAGTAAGAAACAAAACTGCATCTCTTTATCAACAGCTGAATCTGAGTACATAGCTGCAGGTAGTTGTTGCACTCAACTTCTTTGGATGCAACATATGTTGAATGACTATGGCTTTCATGAAAAACTCCTTCATATATTCTGCGATAATGAAAGTGCCATAAATATCTCAAAAAATCCTGTCCAGCATTCTAGAACCAAACACATAGATCTTCGACACCATTTCATCAGACAATTAGTTGAGCAGAAACGTGTGACTATAGAGTATGTGTCCACAGACAATCAATTAGCTGATATTTTTACAAAGCCCCTCGATTTCCTTAGGTTTGATTCCTTGCGTAAAGCGCTTGGGATTTGCCATGTGCAAAACTGAATTTTCTATGATACGTGCAATTAAAGTTTGTGTCCGGATTGCACTTGAATTTTTTAATCGGACATTATATGTGTCACCTACAAATGTGACATCACTGTTTTTGGACTAGGAATGATTGGAAGTTCATTTTGACTAATTGTTTGTGTGTTAGTTTTGGTGAATTAATTTTTGTTTCCACAGATAACCATGATAGAAGTGTGTTGCCCCCTCTATCGGGAGTGATCAATGACTATGACCTCATTCATCTCAAAGATCATACCTCTATTGGGAGAATTATGCTATCGCATATGCATCTCTGACTTCTATTTAAAAGCTATGTGGATTCTTAAGGAAGTTGCCCTCCTAATGTTTGCTTGAACATCATATCAACAAAAAAAAGGGAGGAGAAGAAAAATTAGTTCGAACTCAAAAAAAAAAAAAAAAAAAAAAAAAAAAAAAGAGGGGTTGGGATGATATTCAAGCATATATTAGGAAATTCTCCTTGAAGTCCACGATCGAATTGCTGTGCTAATCGCATATGCATTCATAACCCTTAAAATTTACCTAAATTATGGTTTCTTGAGTATGGTCATGGGGTTATAGTTATATCGTGCATCCAAGAGTTTGCTAGGTGGCCTTCTATTGTGATTCTCTTTAAGATTATCTAATTAATTCATGAAAACCAAGCCCTCAACTTTTAATCTTGTGATCTTCTTGATTTTCTTTTCCTTAAAAAGTTTTTTTTTCCTTTTAAATTTTTTTTTAAATCTTTGGGCTTTGTGAATTTTTGGCTCTAGTTGTCTCTGGCCACGTGGCTATAAGCCATGTCATCTGCCTTCTTTATTTTTTGATGTTTCGTGTGGAGAATATCTTGCTTGTTATTGGTGGCGGATTTTGTGGGATCTTATTCTGATTTGAAAATATCCAGTATCCGAAGAGTCCTCTCTTTTTCTGCCTATTTTCTCGGTCCCTGTGCTTTAAATATCCGCCTCTTTTAGGGTTTGCTTCTCACACTTTATTCTTTCTCTTCTTTTCTTCCGCCGTTCCTTTTCTATTTTCTTGTTTTTCTCTGTATTCACTATTCACCATGGGCAAGAATCGATCTGCTGAGGGCTCCAAGAAACGACGCCACACTCCATCTGCATCGCCTGCTGAGAAGAAGTCCAGAAAATCTTCAAAGAAAGTCCGCCCTACTGTTATGGAAATCTCTCCTGTTCCCGTCACCACAGATCTGGACCCCGTCCCTTCTCCTGTGGCTTCACCATCACCAAGTCTCAAGACAAGTGATGTGCCTGACCCTGTCGACACCGGCGTGGCTGTTCTTGACGGTGATAGCCTTTCTGGAACTCCACAAGATGATCTGCCCTCAGATCCAGAGGTTGCCCCCCGCAGTGTTGAGTTTCCTGTTCAACTCCGCCGCTCCAATCGAAAACACGAAGGCCCATCTGCCTCCTCTCCTGCCTTCGTGTCTGAAGGTCAACAATCCTCTTCTTCTGAGCCTATTCCTGAGGATGACCCTTTGCGTTCTGAATCCTCTGATTCATCTGTGGGCTCTCAACTCTCTGCTGGTAACTGTTTCTCTCCTCTCTTCTATTCCGCTCTTGCTAAAGAAAATTGGGATAGTATGAGTAAGCGTGCCTGCTCTCCTGAGCGTGTTTTGTCTAGGTCTGTCTTACCTTTGTCTGGGATTTTCCGTCTTCTAAAAACTCAAGGGTTGCTTGGCACTATTGTGAGTGCACAACCTTTTGAACGATCTGTTATTGTTGAGTTCTATGCCAATCTTTCTGATCGCTTTTCTGTTGTGGGGTCTCGTGGGTATGGGAAAGTGTATGTGAGGGGGTCTTTCTATTCTGTGACACCTGCCTTGATTAATGAGTTTTATAAATGTCCAAACGAGGTTTCTTCCAAACCCTCTGTTTCCAAAGACACTCTGGCCTCTGTCCTCACTGCCAAAGTTCTGAAAAAATGGCCTGGTCCAAAGTCGGCTTTTCATGTGTCTAAGCTGACTCAGCTGTACTCAGTCCTCTTTAAAATAGGCATTTCCAACTGGTTTCCCACTACTCACAATGCTACTCTCAATCCCACCCAAGCTGAGTTTTTATGGTGCATCACTCACGACTTCAAGATCAATATTGGTGAATTAATTTTCACTCAGATTGGTGCCTTAGCCAATTCCCGCACCGAGCGTGAGCATCTGCCGTTTCCTTCTCTGATCTACCAGCTTCTGATCAAACAAGGCCTGCCCACTCGTGATGCCACTCTACTAGACCCTCCTGGCCGTCCAATCACTATCCACGGTAAGGTCCTTTCTGAACATTTTGCTGATCTGCCTCCTGTCGATCCTACTGTTGTTCAGACGGTCCCACGTGTGAAGAAGGCTCCTATAGTGGCTGCCTCTGTTCCCATTGTAGCTGCCTCTATTCCGCCGCCAGTTGATGTGGTCACCAAGGATGAGCTCACTCGTTTTCAGGAGTCTATCCAGGCTCAGCTAGCTCAAGGGTTTGCCTCTATTCAAGATCAGCTGCTTAGGACTTTGGCACATTCTGGTCAGAAAGGGGGAGTAGCAACAACTCCAACTCCTGCGGCTTCCACCAAGACCAAAGATAAAGGCAAAAAGCAGGCATCCCTCCTCACTCCTCCACAGCCCAGCTCTCGTGATGATGATAGTTACTAAAGCAGAGAATTGTGTTTCTCGTTTTTATGTTTTTTTTCTTAAAAACTATCTGCTATTACTTTTGGTCTGTAATAGCTTAGTATTGTTTTCCTTTTGCATCTCTGACTCTATGTGTTATCTCTTTATGTGTTATCTCTTTATCTGCATTGATAACTGTTTTTGAGTTAATTTTGGAGTGATTATATATCTCTCTCTTATTTGTCTCACTGCAGGAAATACTTAAGTAGCACTGCTATTGTGCTAACAGTATGTGATATTATGTGCTAACAGTCTGTGATGCAGGGGGAGTGCTAACAGTCTGTGATGCAGGGGGAGTTCTCGGTAAACATGGGTTCTGACCAAATCTATGCCAAAGGGGGAGATTGTTGGCACCGGATTTCCACGAAGGAAGAAATCCGCCTCACTTGGGAAGTAAAGATTGGCTAAAGATTTGTTCCCATGTTTATTTTGGAAATTTAGAGTCCTACCTTTGTAATACTTTAGGACTTATATTTATTTCCTAGTACTTTATTCTTGTTAGGAATCTTTTATGGTTATCTAGATTAGAACTAGATATTGACTAGGATTCTGTTTCCTAGTTATTCGATTCCTTTGGAAGACAGGTCTTTGGAGGCCCATCTCACGCCTATATAAGGCTCCTCACCTCACAAAGACCGTGACACTTTTTTGGGAGAAAAATCACTCCGTTGCTTTGATGAATCGCTGAAACGTTCTGCTGAACAGAACTGTGCCATCGTTGGATGTGTCAACATATACAGATTGGCTGTATAGATCTCTTGGGAGATCAACCGCGTCACTGAAGGGAGTTCAGGCCAGAAAGGAGTTCTAGGCACGCGGTGTGGAGCTGCTGTTGGAAGAAACACGAAGTTCGAGTTGTGTACAAGAACGGCATATTACATAAAGAGGGAGTCTTTAGTGTTTTTAATAAGTCCTATTAATGTACACTGTAAATCTGAACTAGTGAAATCGTGTTTACAGGTCCACGTGGATGTAGGGCACAATTGTGTCTGAACCACATTAATTCTTGTGTTTTGTTTATTTACTTTAAGTAGAGTATAACTGTGACAACACAAGATTTATAGTTGTAACTGAATACTGTTTCTACAACTTAACTGTTACAACTTAGATCAACTGATTTCTATAGGCATATAAATCAACAGGGTCAATTTGTAATTTCTGGAAATCCACCTCCCTGGCTGAAATAGTTTTTAAAATTGAAGAAACAACCCTATCTTTACTCCATCTTCCCAGCCGCTCCACCCAAATTGCAAATTTAACCCCAAAGTGGATATCTCTTGCAATATCCGAAATATTCGCCACCAACGCAGTATGCTTCTACTCCTCCGCGATTATATCAACTATAATCGCGTGTGATTCATTTACGAAAATTCGTAATGCCGAGTTTAAATTTTTATGATTTAGAACTCAAATCTTACAATTCAATTCGTTCATACCTAAGTCGATTCAAAAGTAAAAGTAAATCTTAAATATCAACAAAACGATTACATTTTACGATTTAAGATTTAACAACTTTAATTTATTATATTTTTTTTAATAAACTTATGATAACTACTGATTTAGGCCATGTATTATATACCCTTTTTAATATCAGTTCTTCAACTGGAAATGCCCCCCAAGTGGAGGTCAATATGTAATTTCCGAAAATCCACCTCTCTGGCTAAAACAATTATGAAAATTGCATAATTACCCCTATACTTACTCCATCTTCCTAGCCGCTCCACCCAAATTGCAAATTTGACCCCTAAGTGGATTTCTCTTTCACCATCCAAAATATCCGCCACATTTATGAAAATTCGTAATACCGAGCACAAAATCTTATGATTTACGATTCAAATCTTACGATTCAATTCAGTCATATCTGTGTCGATTGAAATGTTAAAATATATCTTAAATATCACTTAATCGGTCAAATTTTACGATTTTTAATCCCTATATTATTATACTTTTTTAATATTGTTCCTTAAACCAGAAATGCACCCCAGTGGGGGTCAATTTGTCATTTCTGAAAATTTACCTCGCTGACTAACACAGTTTTAAAAATTGCAGAATCACCCCTATACTTACTCCATCTTCCCACCCGCTCCACCCAAATTGCAAATTTAACCCCAAAGTGTATCTCTCTTGCAATATCCGACACCAACCCAGTATGCTTTGACTCCTCCTCATCTATAATCGTGTGTGACTTATTTACGAAAATTCGCAATACCAAGTTTAAAATCTTATGATTTAAGATTCAATTCGTTCATACCCAAGTCGATTCAAAAGTTAAAATAAATCTTAAATATCAACAAAACAATAAAATTTTACACTTTACGATTTAAGAAAACTTTAGTTTATTATATTATTTATAATAAACTTGCGATAATTACAGTTTTGGTCCCTATATTATGTACAGTTTTTAATATCGGTCCTTAAATCGGCAAGCTAACTCGATTCAAAAGTTAAAATAAATCTTAATTGTCAACAAGACGATCAAATTGTACAATTTACAATTGAAGACAACTTTAATTTACTATATTATTTATAATAAAATTGCGATAATTACAGATTTGGTCCATATATTATAGACGAATTTTAATTTTGGTCTTTCATCCGATCAGATCAAAAGTTAAAATAAATCTTAAATATCAACAAAACAATAAAATTTTACAATTTACGATTTAAGAAAACTTTAGTTTATTATATTATTTATAATAAACTTGCGATAATTACAGTTTTGGTCCCTATATTATGTACAGTTTTTAATATCGGTCCTTAAATCGGAAATGCCCCCAAGTGGAGCTCAATTTGTAATTTCCGAAAATCCACCTCTTTGGCTGAAACAGTTCTGAAAATTACAGAAGCACCCCTATACTTACTCCATCTTCCTAGCCGTTCCACCCAAATTGCAAATTTGACCGCAAAGTGGATCTCTCTTTCATTATCCAAAATATCCGCCACAATTACGAAAATTAGCAATATCGAGCACAAAATCTTATGATTTACGATTCAAATCTTACGATTTAATTCAGTCATATCTGTGTCGATTGAAATGTTAAAATAAATCTTCTATATCAATTAATCGGTCAAATTTTACGATTTTTGATCCTTATTTTATTATACTTTTTTTTTTTTTTGTTATTTGGTTCCTTAAACCAGAAATGCACCCTAGTGGGGGTCAATTCGTAATTTCTGGAAATCCACCTTGCCGACTTAAACAGTTTTGAAAATTGCAGAATCACCTGTATACTTGCTCCATCTTCCCACCAGCTCCACCCAAAATTGCAAATTTTAACCCCAGTGTGGATCTCTCTTGCAATATCCGAAATATCCGACACCAACGCAGTATGCTTTGACTCCTCCTCATCTATAATCGCGTGTGACTCATTTATGAAAATTCGCAATACCAAGTTTAAAATCTTATGATTTAAGATTCAATTCGTTCATACCTAAGTCGATTCAAATGTTAGAATAAATATTAAATATCAACAAAACAATCAAATTTTACAATTTACGATTTAAGAAAACTTTAGTTTATTATATTATTTATATCATTGGCGAAAATTCGCATTACCGAGTTTAGAATCTTATGGTTTACGATTCAAATCTTATGATTCAATCCGTTTATACCTAAGTCGATTCAAAAGTTAAAATAAATCTTAATTGTCAACAAGACGATCAAATTGTACAATTTACAATTGAAGACAACTTTAATTTATTATATTATTTATAATAAAATTGCGATAATTACAGATTTGGTTCATATATTATAGATGAATTTTAATTTTGGTCTTTCAACCGGAAGTGCCCCCAAGTGGAGGTCAATTTGTAATTTCCGAAAATCCACCTCCCTTGTTGAAATAGTTGTGAAGATTGCACAATCAACCCTATACTTACTCTATCTACCTAAATGATCCACCCAAATTGCAAATTTGACCCTAAAAAGTGGATCTCTCTCTCACTATCCAAAATATCCGCCACATTTACGAAAATTCGCAATAACGAGCATACAATCTTATGATTTACGATTCAAATCTTACGATTCAATTCATTCTTATCTATGTCGATTCAAATGTTAAAATAAATCTTAAATATAAACTAATGGATCAAATTTTACGATTTTTGGTCCATATATTACATACATTTTTTTTAAATTTGGTCCTTAAACAAGAAATGTACCCCAAGTGGGGGTCAATTTGTAATTTCTGGAAATCCACTTCCTTGACTGAATCAGTTTTGAAAGTTGTAGAATCACCGTTATATATACTTACTCCATCTTCCTAGTCGTTCCACCCAAATAGCAAATTTAACACCAAAGTGGATCTCTCTTGCAATATCCGAAATATCCGCCTCCAACGCAGTATGCTTCGACTCCTCAACTAATATCGCGTGTCACTCATTTACGAAAATTCGCAATACCGAATTTTAAATCTTATGATTTACGATTCAAATCTTACGATTCAATTCATTCATACCTAAGTCGATTCAAAAGTTAAAATAAATCTTAAATATCAACAAATTTTACGATTTACGATTTAGGAAAACTTTAATTTATTATATTATTTATAATAAACTTGTGATAATTACAGTTTTTGTCTCTATATTATATACCATTTTTAATTTAATAATACACCATTTTTCTATTTAGTCCTTAAACCGGAAATGCCCCCAAGTGGGGGTCAATCTGTGATTTCTGGAAATCCATCTCCCTGACTGAAACAGTTTGAAAATTGCAGAATTACCCCTATACTTACTCCATCTTCCCAGTCGCACTACCCAAATTGCAAATTTGTCCCCAAATTAGATCTCTCTTGCAATATTCGAAATATATGTCACCAACGCAGTATGCATTGACTCCTCCTCGGTTATAATCGTGTGTGACTCGTTTACGAAAATTCGCAATACCGAGTATAAAATCAAATGATTTACGATTCAAAACTTGATTCAATTCATTCATGCCTAAGTCGATTCAAAAGTTAAAATAAGTCTTAAATATCAGCAAATGGATCAAATTTGACGATTTAGGAAAACTTTAATTCATTATATAATTTATAATAAACTTGTGATAATTACGGTTTTTGTCCCCATGTTATATACAATTTTTTATTTTGGTCCTTAAACCGGAAATGCCCCCAAGTGGAGGTCAATTTGTAATTTCTGAAAATCCACCTCCCTGGCTCAAACAGTTCTGAAAATTGCAGAATCACCCTTATACTTTGATGCAGAGGTGGCGGAGTCGGAATTCTAGTTTGATTAGGATTTGAATTCCGCAAGTTGGGTTGTTTCCAACTTTCGGTATTCTATTAGGTTTAGGAGTTATTTTATTTTTATTTTTGGTAATTTTCTCGTTTTCCTAGTTTGATTAGGTTTTTCCTTTTTTTTTGGTAATTTTCTCGTTTTCCTAGTTTGATTAGGTTTTTCGTTTTTTTTAGTATAAATAGTTGCTCTAGGATTTATTTTTCAGCATCTTCATTATTAATAAAAATTTCTGAGTTTTCTCTCAATTATCTGGTGGGTTCCAGAGTTATCGTGTTCTATAGGATTAATTCGTAGAAATTAATTCTTTCTGTGCTTCCGTTCTGCGTCAGTTGGCATCAGTAGCGAGGTTTTTCCTGGTTAGATGGCGAAAGGTGCGAAACAAGGAGACGACAACCGCGATGGCGATGACCTCGAGGTTGATAACATTCAGGCAGCAGTCAAGCTCGCTCGAGAAGAATCTCGACAGACTATAGAGGAATTTCGAGTAGAGATTCGAGGTGAGCTGCAACAACTTCGGGAGTTGCTACAGGGAATTGCCCTCAATGGCAACAACAGGAGGGGCGAACCTAATATAGCGCGCGCTGGGGAATTAGCCCGAGGTGCACATGTTAGGAATCAGATTCATAACCAACCATATCTTCACCCGGACAGTGACGAAGACTTGGATGAGAACGACAGAGCAATAGCCGACGGAAATCAACCTAGGCAGGGACAAAGGCAGTACGACGATTATCCGACAAGGGCTGAGATTCCACCTTTCCATGGAAACCTCTCCATAGAGGATTTTCTGGATTGGGTGGTCGAAGTGGAGAGTGCTTTTGATGTGATGAACACCCCACCCGAGAGGATGGTCAAGATGGTTGCGTACAAGTTGAAAAGTGGTGCGGCTGTATGGTGGGACCAGTTGCAGCGATCACGGACTCGACAAGGGAAGGGCCCAGTGCAGTCTTGGAGGAGGATGAAGGGGCTTCTTCACAATCGATTCCTACCGGCCGACTATGAACAACACTTATACAATTTATACCATAATTGTTCGCAAGGTAGTAGATCTATACACGAATACACCACAGAATTCCTGAAGCTGGCAGATCGAAATAATTTAAGGGAGTCGGAGAACCAGCAAGTGGCCAGGTATTTGAACGGGTTGAAAGCTAATATCCGTGACCGAATAGGTTTGCAGCCAGTTTATACCATCCAGGATGCGCAGAGTATGGCATTGCGAGCAGAAGAATTTGAGCGACGGAACAACGTGAATAATTATCGTAGACCGCCAAATTATGCACCACTGCCGGTTGATAGGGGTAAGTTCGTATCCCAAAACCCTAATCCTGTTGCCCCGCCAACACGGGCACCACAGATCCAGACGAGAGCCGGTGCCGGTAGTTCGAGCACGCCCGTTCAGCCTCGAACAAACAATCCTTATGCGAGACCAGTCCCTGGAAACTGTTTTAGATGTCACAAACCTGGGCACCGCTCTAACGAGTGCCCTGAGAGAAGACCCGTGAACTTAGTAGGTGGGTCGGAGCAGAGAGGCGAGAGTGATCAAGAAGGTTATGATGAAGACGTTTTTCAAGAAGAAGAGGATACGGCAGAATATCATAGTCAGGAGAATGGAGAGCAAGTTAACTGCGTGGTGCAACGAGTTCTTTGTACGGCGATGCAGCAAAACCAACGAAATAGCATATTTCGTTCTCAGTGCTCAGTTAATAAGAAGGTGTGCGATCTGATAGTTGACAATGGTAGTTGTGAAAATTTTGTTGCGAGAAGATTGGTAGATTATTTGAAGTTACCGATGGAAAAACACCCAGTCCCCTACACTATTGGGTGGGTTCAGAGAGGACCAACAGTCAAAGTGACAGAAGTGTGTCGTGTGCCTATCTCAATAGGAATGAACTATGCCAATGAGGTGTCATGCGACGTGATAGACATGGATGCTAGCCACATACTACTCGGTCGGCCTTGCAATTCGACGTTATATGACCTATCAGGGGAGAGAACTCAGATATTGATGGTGGGTCGGTAGTCGAGAAAGGGGGGTAGATGCCTTTTTTTTTTTTTTTTCTCTTTTTTTTTTTC
>NW_012194819.1:3098116-3138593 GCF_000504015.1 Erythranthe guttata
TTGATTTCGATTATGTTATTATCCTCTGTCCTAACTTATTCTCTCCTATCCTCATTCGATGAATTCCGATTAGTCGTTGATATTTGTATTCCCACTCTAAATCCAAACAGTGACCTCACTTAAGCGCATAAATCAGCAAAATTCAGATTTTTTACGAGAACCGCTATATTAATCGGACAAGTTGCAAGCAAGTTAATTGAAATTAGGGTCTATTAGATATAACCCCCTTAAACATTCAAATAATAGGGGTAGACCCAAATTTATATTTGCCATTTTGATAACAACCCAAATGATGCTGCTCAGGTAGTCGAAGGGATCGCTCCACTCGTTAACCTACAAAACAGTTGAAAACACTAGGTGACACGCCGGGGGTGGCCCGGCGATTGTCCTCCGACGCTCAAGTCAGAAAACTATCACAATATAAGCAAATAATATTAATTAATTGCCTAAATAGTGCTTACCTTGTTATGTGTATGATAACACATATTTATAGGTGTAGTTTGATGTGGTTTTCTTGTTAAAAACCAATGTGGGACAAGTTGAATGTAATTAAGAATGTTAATTGGATTTTTCCTCTAGATGGGCCAATTTGAGCATCTTGGGCCTAAATCCAATTATACACATCATCAAACTTTTTCTAATTACATAATTACCCTCAATCAAATCCCACAAAACCCGTTACTTTACCTTTTGAAATAAAATCAAATCCCTTCCTATTTTTCCGTTAAATCACTATCATCCCAAACCCCACTATCGAATAAACTACAAAACCTCCCAAAACAACTTCCCGGTGCGGCCGATTGAAAGGGGAAGACGTCTGCACTGCCGTGAAACGACGATTTTCGTGCACTCCGAGCAAGCTGCCGTAGGTACGTCGTCGCCACTCGCTGAATCGCTATCATCCATCGATTTGTTGATATGTTTTGGCTAAATCGACTATCACGTTTGTGTATTTGCAGATCTGTTATAATCGCATACCGCATTCGAGCACTAAATCAGTGATATTGCAACAATTGATGGGCAGGACATCCACCAGAAGTGATATCGTCGTTGGCCGCCGCCGTCGCCGTCGCCGTCACTGCTCCAATCTAGGGTTACTCGAATATAGGATTACTCAAATCTAGGGTTTTGATAATTCTTCGGCCCATAGTTGATTAACGAGATGCATAGTCGAATTACATCTGTATTAATATACTATCCCATATCATTTAGTAGACTATCCCACCGATATAGTTTTACTATGGATCTCGTTAATCGACTATGGGCCGAAGAATCATCAAAACCCTAGATTTGAGAAGTGACGGCGGCGGATTTGTGTTTTAAAATTAATAGACTATCTCATATCTTTTAATAGACTATCCCATGTATCTAATTCGACTATGGGTTTAGTTAAATGACTATTGGAAAAAATAATAATATATATGGAAACTGAATAATATGTTTGTTTGAAATACTAATCAATCAGGGTAATTTTCCTTATTATATGAAAACGATTAGGGTAAATAATGATATATATGAAAAAATAATAATATATATGGAAACTGAATAATATGTTTGTTTGAAATACTAATCAATTAGGCTAATTTTCCTTATATCATGTATTAGACTATCTTATTCATCTAATTCGACTATGGATCTCGTTAATCGACTATGGATCCCGTATTATTCAACCACATAGTATATTAATAATTTCAATATAGTACATTGATCTGCTATGATAGTATATTACGATTATAGTAGTGATATGAATTGTGTTACAAACAATATACCACTGAAATGACAAGAACATTGAGAACAACACCAACGTAAAGTATTCCAACATAACCAATAAAATAGTACATTAATAATCTCATAATTTCAATCTAGGGTTTTGATAAAATACATAAAACACATCATAACACAATAAAATCAATATGTCGAGTTAAAAAACTCTAGTACATTAATAATCTCATAATAGTATAATAAAATGATAATGGTAGTATCATACGATATTCATAATAGTATACCACTGTATTACAACGGTTTAAAACTTAATCGAAGTTACCGAGCCATTACATCGTAAACACCTCTTTATAGCAACCAACCCACCAAACCTCAACAAAATACTTACGAAATTCGCCATCGAAAAAACCTAAAATCATGAAACAAAATAAAAAATGCAGAATACTAAAAAATGATTAAATAGACTGCAAATACATTTGAATGACAATACATTAATATCATCAAAAATAAACTTAAAATGCAAAATCCATACGCTAATTAAAAAAAGACTACGAACTATATTTTAATGTACTACCCAGCACACTTAAATCGGCTATTATAAACAAATAAACCAACTATCGATCGGGATCAAAAACATGAACTCGACCACAGCGGACAATTATTCCGATTATTGCATAAACCAACTACGAAGCTCATATAAAACAACTCTGGTCCGATCTGCGTGAAGCATCCTCTTCTAACTCTGTCAATCCTCTTCCAAACAAACATCATCCGCCAAAAATAACGATGTATATATGACGACGTAATTTTGTTAAAAAACGTTCTACTTCATAGAATCAAGTATCAACACAACCCTTAAAATTTCTAACCACCGTAATCGACAATCCTAGACATTGAGCGAAAAATAAAAACGAATAACGCATTCATACCCGGTTAACAACGTCCAACAACGAAAGCTCAAATTCGATCCTATTTCAACGACGGTGCAGAAATCTTCAAAGATGATAAAGAACCGCTGGAACGCTGAAGAGAACCTTCGAAAAATATTGTACACGATTTGATATAACGGCCAATGATCTCACGTAATTTTATTCCGTGATTTTAGGCAACGTATCAGCAAATCTCAAATCACGTAGTAAAGGAAATAAATGCCTTTTAAAAAATAAAACAGGGGTATTAAAGGAAAATTATATAATATATTTGCCAAGTTGGCAAAATTGGATCTATCTCAAAAAGGGGAAAAAAAATTGGATCCACCTCATTAGAAAATATGAACAAGGGGTTATCCCTAATAAACCCTTGAAATTAAACAAAACATCATTCAACACCAGAATTCGAGCACTAATTAATTACCATCATTAATTGATTTCATCTTGATATATGGAAATTAAATTCCAATATTTCTTGAACTACAGAGTAACAAATATTAATTCGAGATTAAAAAAATATTAGGTTTGGTGTAGTACCATGAAATGGTCGAGGTCTTTATCGTCGAGGGGGTGTTGACCTTGTCCGAGAACGGAGTACTTAGCCACCACCTTGTCACGGACTTGTTCCCTCAACAAAGAACCGTGCGGCCTTAGCTCCTTCTCGCCCCTCGCGATAGCTAAGTCAGCCTCTCCCGAATTGTGTTGCGAATACTTAAGTGATGGAAAACGAAGAAAGAAAGTAAGAAGACAAGAGAGTTGGTAGAAGAATACTTTATTGTTGGATTTCTTGAATATGTGTTGGATGATTACAAATGAGGTCCCTACCTCTATTTATACAAGACCACCTCATCAATGGACGGTGGAGATCGATATGATCTAACGGTTGGGAGTGAAACAATCCCTTAAATGTCTCTACCTACCTCTACCTACCAAAAATGGCTCTACCTAATTGGGCCAACTTGGGCCTAACCCTACTTGGGCTAATTCTTGGATTCTTTAACATCCCCAACTCAAGGGAAATCGGCAAGGGGTTGGGTCAAAACTCGCGGGCCGTGACAACCTGCTGCGACTGCGCCAGCTGGGCGTCAATGTTGGAATTATTTCAATAATTATGTGGGCTCACATATGTGACGTAAATGTGTATGGCTATCTAAAAGAAAGTCCAAATTAATTATGATCTAATAAAGATTATTGGGTTGGACTTATGGGTATTAAACTATAATTATGGGCCTAATGTGTAGAGACAATTAGGGCTTAGTTGTGATTTATTGATGGGGCTGAATCACAATTATAATATAACTGGACTCTACAGTTATATAAAGGGTCGTGGTCCCCAAAGAAACGCAACTATTCCGTCTCTTCTAAAATCCATCGTTAGAGAGAAAAATATGATAAGTCATTGTTCTTCACTAAGGTATATTTAGGAGAAACATTAAGTGCTGCAATATGTTATGTTTTAAAAGGGGAAATTTAAAATATTTTAAGGATGTTGAGTTTGAGGGGATAAATTTAGATTATAGACATTGTCTTTAAAGATAAGTCAATTCGATTCCTAATACTGCTTTTGACAATGTACATGTCTTTATACTTGTCATTGTTTGAAAAGTAGATTTGGAGATTTGATAAGACAATGTTGAACAATTCCCAAATCAAGTCTTGATAATTGTTACTTAAAGAGCAAACTCAACAACCTTAAAATAATAAAGCATTAAAGATGAGTTGAAATTTAGAATGACAAGACATTAAGATCTTATCAAATTGCCATAAGATGTGAATTTGGTTACAAATAATTGAGACCAAATATAATTCAAATGGGCAATATTGGAAGATATATGGTACGTTTAGTCATTAAATATTTCACTCATATCGACTCTATTAAGAGATTTATGGACACAAGGAATATGTTTCTCAAATAGTAATAATTTTGGAACAATAAAGTGTAACCATAAAATTTTAAAGATTTGAAGGATATTGATTGCAAACTAAAATAGTCCATTAATGAAATTAAAATTTCCGTTAATGATGTTACAATCCTAAGCTAATTATCTCATATGTAGTTTGAGATAAATAAAGTTAATGATTATACATGCTCAAGGATCAGTGGGAGATAATCTCACAACAAAGGAGACTTGTTTAGTCTCAATTCAATGCCCAATAAATATTTTAAGTAAAAGAATGTACGCATTTGGTTAAGGTGTGCATAAAGATAGGCAGATATCTGAATAACCCTATGAAGTGGATCATTTAGCAAAGCAGCCAAATGGGTTATACAGTAATTATAGGGAATGTAAGTTATATACATATGCTCATTTATCAAAATCAGATATTTTGGGAGATCGGTGGTTTATTCATGATTTTGATTTTTATGATGCGTATAAAGTATAGATCCATTTTGGTTAATGTAAACCTAAGTGATTGAGCTATTTTGACATGGGTGTTCAACAAACACGTTAAGCTCTTTTCACGATGGTTGAGAATTTATGGTAATTTTTTGCATCTTATTTTAGAATATAGCTATAAACTTTTGTCACTAGGCTGCACATTTTGTTTTGTATTAAAGTTATATGATGACAATATTTAACAGCTATAATTTTGAACAACAACAAGAGCTTGTAAAGTTCTTAGTTGTGAAGGGTACAGAGTGAACAATACATAGAGCATTTTAAGATAAACTCCACAAATGCGGATCCGCTTACTAAAGGATTGACACACAAGGTATTTCATGAGCATTGCTCATGTAGGTGTTATATCATTTAAGGATATTATGGTTCAGTGGGAGTTTCTATGTATGTGTATATATGAATACATTTTGGTAGCTCTATGATATGTTTGGACACAAAGTTGTGTATTTAGTTTTCTGCAGAAACAAAGTATTTGGTTGCGCTTTGTACAATTATGTTAAGGTTTGGTCTCAATATAGTTTAAAGTAGGACCAGTTAGAAATAGGCATGTTAAGATCACATTATATGTAATTTCCATGCTACACACCATAATTTGATCTATGTCGTTTGGCTATATTGGTATACGTGATTACTGTTGGGTTTAGACACGATCAATGTGACGAAAGCCTCTTTAGTCCTTTATTATATGGTAAATGGACGAGATTGTAAGGAATGCCTTTTTATATGATAGCAATATTTGAGCTCATAAGGTGTACACATTTATAAGGTATATAGCATATGTGGCCCAAGTGGGAGATTGTTGGAATTATTTCAATAATTATGTGGGCTCACATATGTGACATAAATGTGTATGGCTATCTAAAAGAAAGTCCAAATTAATTGTGATCTAATAAAGATTATTGGGTTGGACTTATGGGTATTAAACTATAATTATGGGCCTAATGTGTAGAGACAATTAGGGCTTAGTTGTGATTTATTGATGGGGTTGAATCACAATTATAATATAACTGGACTCTACAGTTATATAAAGGGTCGTGGTCCCCAAAGAAACGCAACCATTCGGTCTCTTCTAAAATCCATCGTTAGAGAGAAAAATAAGGAACTGCGGATTCTTTGGAAGACCTATCCCAAATCCATCGTTAGAGAGTTCTTGAGTGAGTTTATATATTCGTGTTGATTGAGTGAGTAATATATTTTTATCTCCTCTCCACTACTCCTCCTCTCTATTTTAAGTTATTCCGCTGCGTGTTTTCACTCTATATTATTAAACCGATCCAACACAAAGCAGTTCATTTGACTACCTTTTATTGCTTTCATATCTTCATGTTTATCATGCAATTGTAGGTAGAGTACGAGCTTTCAAGAGGTGTTAGTGTGAGAAGCAAGCTGAACATGGAGGATGAGTATGTTCTGATTCTCAAGTAGTTACTTTTTATATATCTATACTACTTATAAAAGTGGGAATAGTAGGGTGGTTTCTATTATGAATTCTTGGAGGTTATGGATGACCACCATTACACTCTCCATTAAGCCTATTTACCTTCACTATTATTCATCATTAAGGTCTTGTAACTCATGACCTTTGACTAGCTTTTCTACACCTATAAATTAGGTGCAATGCATTGTATTATGTACACTTGAAGCTATGGAATAATATATCACATATTCTCCCTACTTTGTTCTCTTCTTCTTCTATATTCTTTATTAGTTTGTCAACACGTTATCAGCACGATTGTTCTACTTTAATTTTCGAGTAAAGATGGTCCAAGAAAGATGACTCCTTAGCCATAGAAGATGAAAGGGAGTTGATTTTAAATAGTTTATTATAGTTTTGAATTGATAAAATATTAACCATCTTACTTTTGTTGTAGGTGAATTTTCGTGCAATTCACGAGTCTGTACTTCGATGTCTTTTTTGGACTTGATAATGTCCGAATTTCAGAAAATGCAAAATACGAAACTTGTAGCATTTTCTGTTTTCTTTTCGGAACATGTTGAATCATCGAAATCGGATCTCTATTAAGAGAGATATGCTTAAAATACTCAGCTCTGCCAGAGCTGTCCCTTGTGCGAATTTTGAACATGATGTTCTAAAAATAAAAAAAAGGACGATTATAGGTCTATAGCCTATGTTACATACGAGATTAAAATTCTCGATCGCGCGCGTCAGAGGAAAAAAAAACAAGGAAGAGGCGCGCGTGCACAGCACGCGCGCGTGGCGGACACGCGCCTGACGCGCGCGCGTGCACAGCACGCGCGCGTCAGAAAAAAAAAATCTCCCACGCGCGCGCGCCTTCCCATGCACGCGCGCGCCTCCCAAGGCCACCTTGGAGCGCGCGCTCCCACCTAATTGGGCACAACTTTTGCTACTCTCCACCAAATTGCGTGTAGATTTCACCTCGCTTCACCAAATCGCGCAAGAATTTCAACGCGCTCCACCAAATTGCGCGAGCTCTCCCGTGCGCCTCCCCATAACGCGCACGTTCTCACACGGATAAATAAAAATTATTATTTCTCCGCACCACGCCAGCAATTAACGGTACACCGCAACACCGATCTACACTCGACACGATCCGGTACCCCTTTCTACTTGGCTCCCACATCGAACCGAGTGTGGGGGGCTTGCGAGACAACCCGCAGCGAGACAAATCCCATGAGGAGCCAACTCGCTCGGTACTATAACCCGTTGAGAGGCAACTCCCACGAGGAGCCAACTCCCTCGGATCTACGAAACCACATCGAGATAACTCCCACGAGGAGCAAACTCGCTCTGTCCCACATCCCGCAGTGAGACAACTCCCACGAGGAGACAACTCGCTCGGACCTACAACCCCTTGCGAGAAAAATCCCACGAGGAGACAACTCGCTCGGACCTACAACCCCTTGCGAGAAAAATCCCACGAGGAGACAACTCGCTCGGACCTACAACCCCTTGCGAGGAAAATCCCACGAGGAGACCACTCGCTCCGTCCTACAACCCGCAGCGAGACAACTCCCACAAGGAGCCAACTCGCTCGGTACTACGAACCCGCAGCGAGACAACTCCCACGAGGAGCCAACTCGCTCGGTACTACGAACCCTCAGCGAAATAACTCCCACGAGGAGCCAACTCGCTCGACACTACAAATCCGTTGCAAGGCAACTCCCACGTGCAGCCACCTCACTCGATAATAAGACTCGATGCGAGACAACTCCCACGAGGAGAGAAATCGCTCAGAGCGACATCAATCCGCACACTCGTCAGTCGCGCGTCATCCAATGATTCTACAACTTCGCTGCGAGACAACTCCCATGAGGAGACAACTCGCCCGAAACTCACTATGTAATCGCAAGCTCAAGTTAGCACGATTACAACCCTAGAAACACTTAGAAATATTATGAGAATCTATAAAGCCTGGCCAACTTGATTACTCAAATTTATCTACTTGTTTTCGAGGGTCCCTCATTAAAACGTGGCCACGGTCCAAACATATTTAAGACCCACGAGGTCTAACAAGGGGCACAACCCCCATAAAAAAATCTTGAGAGTCTGATCCCCTCCTCAAGTACATCACGCACAAGGCTATATGTAAACACATATAAGCAACGCGTCAAAACATCGACAATGTCGAAAATAACAACTCCCACGTGGAGAATACTAGCTCCGTGCTACTACATTATCGTGAGACAACTTCCACGAGGACATAACTCGATCAACTCTATTACCCCATAGACAACTCCCACGAGGAGATTACTTGATCCGTGCTACTTCGCGAGACAACTCCCACGAGGAGATAACTCGATCAACACTATTACCCCGCGACGAGACAACTCCCACGAGGAGATAATTCGCTACTACATCATCGCGGGACAAAACCGACGACTCAATTAACTTACATCGCGACAAATTGGCCGCGCTATGCGCCAACGCGCATTCACGCCCCTCCGACACACGCTCCAACGCGTTATCGCACACCATCGACTACTACAATTTTTACTCTCGACACGATATGTCACCCATTTCAACATGGCCCCCACATCGACTCGAGAGTGGGGGGCTTAATGATATGCCTAATTGGCCCAACCCAATGGGCCTACAAATTATTTACCTACCGGGCCACGAGCCCAATATCGAAGACCACTATCACCGAGGCCCAATCACCTTCAAGCAAGGTTTGGGCCCGACAATCTCAACTAAGCTATAAATACACATTTGAACTCATTCCATAAGGTAGGTCCTATTAACTGAGCAATACTACTAATTGTATTCTCTGGACTATTTCTATGATCAGCACGTCTGACTTGAGCGTCGGAGGGGTTTCCGCGCGGATCAACCCCCGGCTTATTTCATGTGTTCTATGATCGCAGGTACCTCAGGATCATCAAGTTGTCAAGCTACTGATCTGCTTTGCTCTCCCAGCTCATTTTCTACACCACCGTAGGTGAGCTACATTTTAGCATCATCAATTAGTGATCTCATACACACTTGCAAGGTATGAATATTTAAACCCATAGCCAAATCTAATAATTTGTTGAATAGAATAAAAAGGGGAAACGCATATTATTGTATGTGACTAAATCTGACACATCAATTTGTTTCCCCCAATTTTGTGATGGTAACTGAAAGATGAGCTGTTACTAGGGTTGTAAATATAAATGATTTTTTTATTTGTTATTTTGTGATTTTTCTTGAAATTGAAATTAGGGTAAATTGATTATCTGATTTTCATTTATTTTGTGTTCTTTTTTAACTGGAAATGGTAATGGCAGATTGCGTGAGCTATTCATGGCGATTGGTAATTATCTACTTTTTGTGGACTGAAAAATAATTAATTTATTGTGTGTTGTTTTTTATTTATGACATATTGGGGAGTTTAGGGGTAAAAAACTAGCGTGGAATTATTTGAATTTCGCCAATTGCTACAACAACAACAACAATAATAATAATAATAATAATAATAATAATAATAATAATAATAATAATAATAATAATAATAATAATAATAATAATAATAATAATAATAATAATAATAATAATAATAATAATAATAAGGGTTAATGAGGCATAACCCCCTTATTAGCAAAAATATTAGAACTAGGTACCAAGCATTTTTTTAATATGGTGCAACCCCCTCCACTTTACTATCCCAATAGTATCCCTACATTTTTCTTTTGAACTAGACCCCCCTCCCTTTAAATAGGATCGGTCAACCAACTTGTGCTTTTTTTTTCTCTCTCTCTCTTCTTTAATTATTTTAATCCTTTTTTTTCTCTCTCTCTCTCTCTCTTCTTTAATTATTTTACTTTTACCATTTCTTTTTGTTTGGAAAGATCTACTGTATATTACTGAACA
Source organism: Erythranthe guttata (assembly GCF_000504015.1). The sequence goes on from NW_012194819.1 coordinate 3,108,502, forward strand.
ACTAAATTAATGAATTTAACTACTGACTTTAGTAGTCAACTATAATATTCTACAGGTTTGCTATAAAATTGTGTCGGTCAACTACAAAATAGTGAAAGTTCACTACGGAATTTTAATAGTTAGCTGTAAATTGTGGTAGTTTACTACTAAATTATAGTTGTCAATAATCATTTATATACCATAATTTTAAGACCAAAACTCACCACCCTCAAATTATTCAACTATCGACAAGTAATTCCAACACTTTCACAATTACGCCCAAAGTCCCAAAACGATCTCAACTATAATATTCTATTAGTTTGCTATAAAATTGTGTTAGTCAACTACAAAATAGTGAAAGTTAACTATGAAATTTTAATAGTTAACTATAAATTGTGATAGTTAACTACGAATTTATAGTAGTCGATGATCATTTATGTACCATAATTTTATGACCAAAATTCACCACCGTTAAATTATTTATCCGTCGGTAAGTAATTCCAACACTTTCACAATTACGCCCAAAGTCTCAAATGATCTCAATAGTCTGAAGCATATGGATACCTTCCGTGTAAATTCAATTTCCCTAAAAAAGAATTTCCACAATACAACTATCACTAGCCGTATGTTTCCTTGAAGAATTAGATCTGAACCAATGAAATGAGCAGGAGGCTCCGAGACAATATTGCAAGACTGTAGCGGCGGAGATTTTTGAGTTAGAAAATCAGCGGTGGAGGGTGCATTAAGAAAGAGCGGCGGCGGATGTTGTTTCGTCAGAAAACAGATTTGAACGTGAACCAATGGTAGCCATGAAGATGCGGCGGCTATGGATCCGTTAATTTTGGTAAAGAAAAGAGAAATAGAAAGAGACGTATCATGGAAGAGAGGGAGGGGGGAGAGAAAGTGAATGTATTAGAGAAGAGAGAGAGAGGGGGAGAGAGAAAGTCAATGAGAGAAAAGAGGAATTAAAAAGATACGTAAACGGTATAAAAAGAGGGAGAGGTGAGAGAAAGAAAGGGACGGTTGAGAAGAGAGAGAAAAAGTGGGAGAAGAAAGGACAAAATTGGAATAATAAACACGTGAGGGGGGTCTCACAATTCATAATGTTAATTTTAGATTTCTTTACAAATAGAGAATATTAAAATGGGCCTGGACTCTATTATTTTGTGTATTGAGGGGGTTATCCCTCATTTTCCCTTTTTTTAAATACTTTTTTGTAATTTATAAGTATTACTACAATAAAAGATTAACGAAACAGTAAATTTCATATCAAGTATTTTTAATACTAGAAAAGTTGAACAGTACTTAACATTCGTTTAGTAATTAAATAATTATTAACATTAATTAAATAAATAATTAAAAGAAAAAAGGGAAGAAATATGAATTTTGGGTGAATAAGTTTAGAGAGAGAAACATTTTTAATTATGTGCGTGATTCAATAATTTTAGTATGGAATTTTGGGTGAATAAGTTTTTTTCATCATCCACTCATCTTCCTTATCCTTCTCTCATCTACTCCATTCTACTTTCTCAAAATTTGGGCCAAGATGAATCAGAATATCTTCACACTCCACTTGGCATGATCACTGTTTCTCAAAATTTTCTAAAAGCACCTCATGTCCAAGATCTTCCTCGGAATGGAGATAATTTCCTCTCAACTGAATCAGGTCAAAATAATCTTGGTACTGAAGGTGTTGCTCCTCATGTTGACAACATCCCTGACATTCTTGTTTCTGTTCCTAGAGATCTTTTGTTACAACAGCTTACTCACTCTCTAGCTCAGATCACTTATCACAATCCATGGTGGAAATGCTTCGAAAAGCTCTTTCTGATCAAAAAGGGGGAGAAAAAGCTAGTCATGAAGTTGAAGCAGGGACTTCTCATCCTTTGGATGCCAGAGGCAGAGAGCATGGAGTTAATGAAGAAGAATAAAAGAATGAGGGTGAAGCTGAAGGAGAAGAGGAAAGCAGTGGGTCCAGTGCTAGTGATGGAGGAACATCAGCTGATACTGAGGAGACTTTGGGTATTCTGCTTTAAAGTTATTTTTATGAACAATATTTGTTTTTGTTCAGTTTGTTAATTTCCCTCTGAAATTCTATTTTGTTATTTGCTATATTGGTTATCCTATTCGGGGGGAGTTCAAGCAATGACTCAGGGGGAGTTAAGCTAAAATTTAGTTTTGATCAGAAAGTTAAAAAGGGGGAGTTTGAAACACGTGGATTTCCACATTTTGTTTTTAACTTTCTTATTTTATAACTAAATTTTAGTTACGCAATAAGTAGTGCTTAGTGGGTTAAGTATAGTGCTTAGTGGGTTAAGTATAATGCTTAGTGGGCTAAGTATAATACTTAGTGGGTTAAGTAGTGCTTAGTGGATTAAATTGTGGATATTATTTTAACTACTAAACTAATTAACCCACTAACCCATTGATATGCCTAATTGGCCCAACCCAATGGGCCTACAAATTATTTACCTACTGGGCCACGAGCCCAATATCGAAGACCATTATCACCAAGGCCCAATCACCTTCAAGTAAGGTTTGGGCCCGACAATCTCAACTAAGCTATAAATAAATGTTTGAACTCATTCCTTAAGGTACGTCCTATTAACTGAGCAATACTACTATACGTATTCTCTGGACCATTTATATGATCAGCACGTCTGACTTGAGCGTCGGAGGGGTTTCCGCCGGATCAACCCCCGGCGTAGTTCACGTGTGTTCATTTCGCAGGTACCTCAGGATCATCAAGTTGTCAAGCTACTGATCTGCTTTGCTCTACCAGTTTGTTTTCTACACTACCCCAGGTGATCTAAATATTTTAGCATCGTCATTTTGGCGCCGTCTGTGGGAACGATGCAAACCAGATCACGTAGCCAACAAGATCCTCCTGAGGCGTCTGCTCGGAGAGAAAAGGACACAGCAAACGACCTCCCACCTCGTGGAGGCTCTGGCTCGCCACCTCATCCACATCCCATGGATCCGCCTCGCGAGGTTCAGGTGATCCCCCTTGGGGACCAACCACTCGCCGATCCACCGCTCCCTGCTCCTCGAATGGTTCAAATAACCGAGGATGCGCTTCAACGCATGATAGCAGAAACTTCAACTCGCGCTGCCATAGAGGCCGTGACCCAATATATCGCCACGATGGGAGCAAATGCTCCCAACGCGATACCAACACCTGCTCCACATGTGGAGCCACCTATGGCACCACCGCCGTCGACTCCCTGGGGGCTTACATCGCCCCCAAAATATTTCGTTCGCCAAGGGTTATCGACTCCCTGGGGGCTTACATCTGCCCCCAAAATATTTCGCTCGCCAAGGGTTATCGACTCCCTGGGGGCTTACATCTGCCCCCAAAATATTTCGCTCGCCAAGGGTTATCGACTCCCTGGGGGCTTACATCGCCCCCAAAATATTTCGTTCGCCAAGGGTTATCGACTCCCTGGGGGCTTACATCTGCTCCCAAAATATTTCGTTCGCCAAGGGTTATCGACTCCCTGGGGGTCACATCGCCCCCAAAACATTTCATTGGTCATAGCAGGAGCCAACGCTCCTCCTCGTGAGGCCCCACTGGGTCCTCAACATGATCAATTTCTACTTACTTCTCGAACGGTTCAGATAACCGAAGAAGACCTTCAGCGTATGATCACGGAAGATTCAACTCGTGCTGCCACTGAATCAGTGGCACCATATATCGCCAAGGTGGGGCATCTCACCCCAGTGGTTCGTGATCGCCTCATCCTAAATGGGCGGCTATCCCATCCTAAAGTTGGGCATCTCCTCTCAAGGGTGGTACATCCACTGACCTTTCAACCCCAAGGGGTTTCACATCCTTTCAAGTGTTTCACGTCCCTACTTCAAAAACAGAAAAAGGGTCTGACGCGCGCGCACGAACCAATGGCACAACCGTGCGCATCAACCTCAGACCATAGGTCTCGAGCGCCTCATCCTACAGTGGGCAGTTATCCCCATCCTAATGTTGGGCATCACCCTTACCTTTCAACCCTAAGGGGGTTCACATCACATCTCAAGGAACGAGGATAATCTCCCTACTCAAAAAATAGAACATCCCCAAGGGGGCGCACATCCCATCTCAAAGAACGAGGATAATCTCCCTACTCAAAAAATAGAACATCCCCAAGGGGGCGCACATCCGATCTCAAGGGACGAGGATAATCTCCCTACTCAAAAAATAGAACATCCCCAAGGGGGTGCACATCCATCTCAAGGAACGAGGGTAATATCCCTATTCAAAAATTAAAACATCCCCAAGGGGGTGAATATCAACCAAATAAAAAATAGAAGAAAAAAGAAGAAGATGAAAAAATAGATGAAAAAAAAAAAGATCAAAGGAGGCGCGCGTGCAGTGCACGCGCGCGCGTCAGCAAAAGCCAAAAAAAAAAAAAAAAGGACAGGAAGAAGCGCTGTTAAGTGTATATTTTTACACTTTATCGTATCTTTTTATTTGAGATTTTGGTGTGTTTTAATGATAATTGGTGCTTAAAAAGTTGATTTATTGTATTTTAGGTACAAATTGAAGAATTGGAAAAGTATGGGGTCAAAACTGCAATTTTGGAGAAAATATGGGCCAAAAGTGAAAAAAGCAGAATTCTGGAGAATCAAGGACCGCGCGGCCGTGCGGATTTTAGGCATAAATCTCACACGGCCGTCCGGATGGTCGAGTTGGCGCAGTGAAGGAATCTTAATTGTACAAGGAAACTGCCTTCTTCCCCAAGTTCTTCTCCCTATATAAGACCAAGCCAAGCACACAATTAAGGAGATCTTTTTTTTTACGCAAAATCAAGAGCAAAGAAGATCAACGAAGACTCAAGCATAGTTTTTCTTATTTAATTTATTTATTTTATTTTCTTTGTCATAAGAATTACGAGTAGCTAAGTCTTTATTTCTAGGATTTTATTTGGAACCCTATGTGGGATTTATGAACCCAATTCTATGATTTTATGCAAGTTTTAATTCCGGATTATTTCTTCTACTTGTTTTATTAAGTGCATGAACTTGATCAACTTATGTGCTTTTATGTTATTGTTAATCGCATGAATCGGAAGATCGGGTTAATAATTAGAACTGTGGTAGAAGAGCCTTTGTGGTATTAACATAGGAATATAGTTAATCTCTTAGGTAGCCATTATTGAGATTTGTGCTTAATGCTGTGTTCTAGAATTAATTGCATAGGAATATAGTAATTGAATCTAGAGTATTAGAATCGTAATACACGCGGAAGCGGGTTATGATTATTTTAGCATCTCAGGTTAATAATCCGGGTTAATTGATTGCATACTTGAAGGAATTGGGGGAATAATAATCACATAGGGGGAAGAATAAAATCCTAGGCTTGTTTTCATTGATTAAATCTTCGTTTTAATTGCTTTCTTGTTTTTATCTATTTAATTGCTTTAGTTTAGTTTAGTTTATTAATCATCTTTCGACTGTGTAGGGTGGGCTTGATAATAATTGCTAGGATTTAGCGTCTAGGATTAAGTAATTAAATATTCCCTGTGGGTTCGATATCCGGACTTAATTGTCCACTATATTACTTGTACGATACGTGCACTTGCGTGTAGGTTTTCGGCCAACAAGTTATTGGCGCCGTTGCCGGGGAATATTTTAATTATTTATTTTATTCTAGCTCTAAATTTGAACAATTTTCACGATTCACCCAAATTTTTTTTAATTTTATCTTTTTGTTTTAATTTCTGTTAATATATATTAATTTTTTTCTTTGGTTACATGTCAGGTTACAATTTTCGCGCACCTCAAACGGGATACGAATGGCTTCTGTCTGGCGAATACCTCCAAAATACCTATGATATGTCGTTACTTTGTTCAAGATGTGGTGGAGATCATTACACTAACCAATGTTGGTATGCACCGAAAGCGAATAATTTCATAGATAACACCAACGGCGGTTATTGGAACACATACACCAACACGCCACGAGAGCCCACTGTTCAGGAGTGTTATTTGAATTCCGTCCTTGAAGAATTTATGAAATCCACTCAAGCATCTATCCGGAGACTGGAGTTACAGTTGGAAGAATTCAAGCGCCAAAGGTCTCTTGAAAATATTTCAGAGAATATCGAGAATGGTTGGAACAAAGAAAATCCGTCTACAACTTGTAGTGAGAAAAATCCTTTAGACCAAGAAAATATTGTCGATGAGAAGGAAAAGGATCTTACGAAGACGCTTAAGGATGATGAATATGAGAATGCAATCGAGCTCAACTCCAAAGATGTCTCGGAACAAGAGCAGAAGGGGATGGATGTGGTTAGTGCAAATATTCAAATTGATGATCTTATTTATATTCCTGACGTGGCTTTGAAGGCATTAGTAGAGGTTGATGAGAAGACGAATGTGTTTGAAGTGGAGGTTATACGTGGACTTGAGGTTTTTGTGTACCGATTTGAGGGAGCGGGTGATGAAGATCCCATATTGGCTTCGTACCGATTAATTACAACTAAGAAAGATTACAAGCTAAAGTGGACCCTGACATATTGCAATCCTATCCCTGTATCGGTTGCAATTGAAGTGACAAAGCTCATGGATGGATGCGCAATCTACAAGGCGTTGGATTGGACATAACAATTTTAAGACAAAAAGTCTGGCTGAAGACTTAAAACTTAGCGCTTCTCGGGAGGCAACCCGAGCTTTATTGTTTTTCGTATTTTTATTTAATTTTTCGTTTCATTTTTAATATCATAAGCATGCATTCTAATTTATTATTTGAATTTTACTTTTCAGGGTCGAAAACGTGATCGAGGGTCGAGTCAGCCGTCCGAAAAAAACAAAAAAAAAAAAAAAAAGTTTCAGGGGCACTAATAAGAAGTTTGTATTTTTCAGGGGCCCAATTGCAATTATTCACACGGCCATGCAAGAAAAGGGCGTAAATCTCACACGGCCGTGTGAGATTTTAGAGGAGCTACTGGACTAAACAGTGAATTGGCACGGCCGTGCGAAAAAGAGCTGTAATCTCGCACGGCCGTCCGAAGAATGGATTGAGCTACTGCCCAATTTCGAGAAACGGTGCGGCCGTCCGAGAACAAGGCTTAAAATGGGACGGCCGTCCCGTGAGCAGTGGTTAGGCAGAAGATTCGGACGGCATAAAACATGGGACGGCCGTCCGAGGCAAAACTGGGGCGTTTTTAAATTCTAAAAATCAGATTTTCTCCCCCGGAGGCTAGAGCATCGAACCAACTTCTTCAAAATCTCATCTTTCAAGGCACGCCCGAGTGCATCGAGCCGGCATCCACCGGCACCCATTCTTGAGCCCGTACCCGAGCTTTCTGATGAGGATGAGCATGAGAGAAGGAGGGAGGAGCACCCCGATCACATCGACTCCGACTAAAATCAGGTGTTTTCTATCCTTAAACTTTGTGCTAATTTCGTTGAGGGCAACGAAAATTTTAAGTTTGGGGGTGAAAAACATGTTATTTTTGTGCTTAGTTGTTTTAGTTTGCATGCATTAGGTTTTAGTCGTTTTTATTGTTTTTCTCGTTTTTTCCGGAATATAAAAAAAAAAAAAAAAAATGCTTGAGTCGAATGCATCTATGATTTATGATGATGAGAGATGATCAATGTTTGATGATGAAATTGCTTGTTTTATGTGATAAGGATTTGATGTTTGTTTAGCTTTCGATTCAACGGGACTTAGAAGCGAATTATTGCTAGGAATCACATTTTGTGCATTGCTTTGGTTGAATGTTTTGTATTTTAAATTTGGAATTAATTTGTGCTAGATCATGCTATGTTCGGTTTTAGAACTCACCTTAGAAAATTTATGATACGAAGTATTGAGTAGTGAGTGATTTGGGATATGATTTGGGCCTTCTTTGAACCGTTTGAGCCTTTCAAGCCAACCTTTTTATCGAAATATTCCTTAGAACCTTGATTTGAGCCTCGGAGAAAAGGTGTTCTTTTTTTTTAGCCAATGTGTAAGGTAGAATAGGTGGAGATTCTTGAAAAATTACCCCTTAGAGTTCGGTCGAAATATTTTTATAAGGTCCTTCTTCTTCTTCGAAAAAAAAAAAAAAAAAAAAAGAGAAAAAAAAAAAAAAAAAAAAGAAGAAGAAGAAGAGACTAGAAGGGAGAAATAAGGACTAGTTGTTGAATTATTTTTGAAAACTCGATCCATTGCCTCAAAAGCAAAAGTGGAGACTTTTGAACTTTTGAGAATCGAGTTTATTAAAGTCCGTAGAGGTGAATTCATTGTTTCAAACGCCTATCTTTCAAATTTTGGCGTAATCACCTAAATTCAAGAAGAATAGCCACACATACCCATATTTCCTACCTCGAACCAAAGAGCCTAACAATTGAAAGCCACAAAGCCCCAATGATCCCAATAGCTTAATGTTCGATATTAGTAGAGTAGAATAATTTGGTGAGTATTTGGAGTCAAGCATATGCATGTAAGTATAAATTCTTTCTATCTTTAACTTGCAAATATTGGATACTTGAAGCAATTGTATGATTTGTGGTTTTTTGTAATGGTGAGTGACTAAGTGTTGTTGAATTTTGAGCTTGCGAATGCCTAAGAATTGTCATTATAATTACAAGTTCTGAAAACGTGAAGTTGATCATTGATCTATGTGATGAGATGTAATAGTTGTGTTATTTGCTTATTGGTTGATTTTGCTTGAGGACAAGCAAAAGTTCAAGTTTGGGGGTGTGTTAAGTGTATATTTTTACACTTTATTGTGGCAGATGCTCTTAGTCGGAAGTCAATGAACGCCCTAGTGGTTGAATCAGATTTCCGAGACCGCGTGAGGACAGCTCAAGATCAAGACCCCCAACTTCAGAAAATTCGCACAAATCTCGAAGCAAACCCTAATTTCCGAATTTCCAAAGACGGATTTCTCCTATTCCAAAACCGCACTTGCATTCCCGACGATGCCGAAATTAAACGACTCATCTTAGCCGAGGCACATCAGACCACATATACATGTCATCCCGGATCAACCAAAATGTACCAAGACTTGAAGAAACTATATTGGTGGCCGGGAATGAAGAAAGATATAGCTCGATTCGTTGCCCAATGCCTCACCTGCCAACAAATCAAGACTGAACACCAACGACCTGGAGGATTACTTCAACCAAATCAAATTCCCGAATGGAAATGGGAAGTGATAACGATGGACTTTGTTCAAGGATTCCCAAGGACCCAGCGCGGATCCGACGCAATTTGGGTAATCATCGACCGGCTAACCAAATCGGCCCATTTTCTTCCAATCCGCAAGACGTTTAGCCTAGATAAACTCGCAGAACTCTATATGCGAGAAATCGTCCGACTCCATGGAATTCCGACGGCTATTATTTCGGATCGAGACCCACGGTTCACCTCAAAGTTCTGGAAGAGTTTGCAAGGAACTCTTGGAACCAAATTATCGTTCAGTACTGCCTTTCATCCCCAAACCGATGGCCAGTCGGAACGTACGATCAAAACCCTAGAGGACCTACTTCGAGCCTGTATACTCGACTTTGGAGGCAACTGGGAATCTCGGCTACCGTTGATCGAATTTGCGTATAATAATAGCTTCCAATCATCAATCGGAATGGCACCATATGAAGCACTTTACGGACGCAAGTGCCGATCTCCCCTCTACTGGGATGAAATTGGAGAGAGAAAACTTCTCGGGCCCGACCTGGTTCAACAAACGGTGAACCTAATTCGAGACATCCGCGAAAATATGCGAATTGCCCAAAACCGACAACAAAGCTACGCTAATAATAGAAGGCGAGATTTGGAATTCGAAGTCGGAAGTTTAGTATTCCTAAAAGTAGCCCCTTTTAAAGGAATTTTGCGATTCAGAAACCGAGGCAAACTATCTCCGCGGTATATCGGACCGTTCGAAATACTCGAAAGAATAGGCAGTCGCGCTTACCGTCTAGCACTTCCGCCAAATCTATCCCGAATCCATAACGTATTTCACGTCTCCATGCTCCGCAAATACATTTCCAGTCCTGATCACGTCCTCAAAACTGAACCTATTGAGCTAAATCCAAACCTTTCATACGAAGAAAAACCCCTCCGAATTCTAGACTCCAAAACCAAGACACTTCGAAACCGCGAGATACACCTAGTCAAAGTACAGTGGCACAACCACACCCCCGAAGAAGCTACATGGGAACGCGAATCAGAAATGAGAAGTCTCTATCCCGAATTATTCGGGACAGGTAACAAATTTTGGGGACAAAAATTTTTAAGGGGGGAAGATTGTAACACCCCACGTTTTCAAAACACGATAATTTCTAAACCATAAATCTCTAGCCACCTAAGTACTAAGTTTTACTAATAATAGGGCTATACATGAATTATTATGTGCCGAATTATTAGATATCGAATTTTATACGTGACCTTATGTGCCTATGTGTTTACGGGTAAATTATACATGCATGCTAGGACTTAGCATAATTAGCATAATACATAATATATATGTATGTATGTGTGCCGTATATGTGTGTGTATTTTAAGGGTGGATTATTAAATAATTATAAAATAAATAAATGATTATCCTAAGCCTAGCCTAAACCCTATATAATATTATATTCCCGTTCTTACCTGTATGAGCTATAAAGCTCAGTAAGAAATCCGAGTAATATCGAACTTTGGAAATACGTTATACATAATATATAATATTATATTCCCGTTCTTACCCACGTTCCGTACAATAACACGAGGCAATCGGTCAAATCATATAACTCACGAAAACACATCATTCACACAAAATCACGTACTTATGCAAAATGACTAAAATGCCCTTTTTTGAAAATCATGAAAAACACATTTTTCGTTTTATCGGATCCGTGAAAGATTAATTTCTATACCTGAGTAATAAACCTGTTACGAGCCCGTTTTCACTAAGTGGGGATCAAACCACTATACACATCATCCTAGTTGGATACCGGCCCACTATATCCGAGTTGTTTATTACCCGATATTCCATTAATCTTTCAATTTAAAAACCTTTTAATGCAACTTTTCAAAATCATGTTTATGACCCACACATAACATCACAAATATTAATCAAGTGCCACAAAATTACACAAATATCACAATTTACCACATATTTATAATTTGGGCAAAAATCCCCAAATTCACACACATAAATACACAACCACACACGGCACACACCACATGCACAATCAGCACACACACACACTCACACATATTCAACACACACACATGCAGCCAACATATTAAAACATCACCAATTAATAGCAAACCATGCTTGTAAAGCAAGCACCCATTTTTCACCTTTCATTTAATGAATTAATTACCACTTCTAGGTAATAATCCATTCCAATATATTCCCACAGCAATTAATCCACATCCATGCAGTAATTCAAGGTGCAAAATCTCAAGTTTCGTCATTCATGATTATTAATTCACAAACATGGAAATTAAAGCACAACACATAATACATGACATGCAAAATGATCTAATTTTGAAATAAGAGCAACCCAATTCCAAAAATTACCAAATTAAATCCTAGAACTCCTAACTGACCCATATTTCAGATTTTGAAATTATTTTGAATTTTCACAAAGTTTCGAATTTTCTTGAAATTAAAAACTAGAAAATTCCATTTTTCCTTTTAAAAATCCAAAACTCTCATGTGACCTTAATTACTTTGAAAACTTTGTAAAGAAAACTTTTTCCTCATTTAATACTTACTGGAAAAAGAGATCCAAACTTCAAAAATGAGAGATTTTTCGGAAATTGCAGTTTTGACCCAAAAGTTTCAAGATTTGCACATGCAACCACATTAAAAGTTCAAAATCCACTTTTTCATGAAAAACATCTTTGAATCCAAAATTTTTGTTCAATAAATGCTGGAAAACAGTTTTGAAAACGAATTTAGGACTGACTTTTAAAAATTACAGATTTGACCCGAAAATCTAAAGATTTACACATGCAACCCCAAAAATTTATTTTTCTTGCAAAACCTTTTTGAAATCCGAATTTTTTTTATGATTTTGGCCAATAAAATTTTTATACAAACAAAAGTGATGCATGCAAGAACAAGAAATCAACATTAAACACATATTTTCCATTTTTCCACAAAAGTACTAATTTCTTCGAAATCTTCCCCAATCTTTTAAGTAATTTTGAAAATCATTTTAATACTATTGATGCCATTTAATTGCAGCAAGAAATCGGAATTTCTTACCTTAATAACCGAAAGAAAAGTGAGGGAAAACCGAAGGAAAATGCTTCAAAGGTTGGTGCCAAGCTCTAGCCAAATTATTTCGATGGTGAAGGAGATGGTGTGGATCTTCAAGTGAGATGAATATTTTCTTTGGAGAATGGTGTTCTAGGCTTCTACAAGTCCATGATTAAATAGAGGACTTTCAAAATTATTTTTCATTTTCTTTGAAAAATAGGAGTTGATGTGGAAGAAGATGAAGAATGGAGGTGGTGGTGAGGTTTCGGTGGAATGGAGAGAGGATGACAAGCAAGGGGGTTAGGTGTTGGTAAAAGAGGGAAAAGGAAGAGTGTAAAACTCAACTAAGTGCCATGTGAAGTTTATTAAATAATAATTTAATTTGCCACCTCCTTTAACTAACAAACACACACACATACGGCACTTTTATATATATATATATATATAATATTATATAATGAAGCAATACATGTATAATCCATGTATGTATGCATGTATGCTATCATATAAAGTCACATGTGTAGGGTATGTATATGGTAGTGTATATCACATTAATAAATCAATTATAGCATATTGTAGTCTAATTCACATAAGTCACATAAATTTGCTAGGAAATAATTCTATCTAATTAAATATAGCACATAAATTGCATAGGAAATAATTCTACTAATTAAATATAGCACATAAATATTTCAGATAATTAAATTCACGTAAGTCATATAAATATCATCACGTAATAATGTCACCTAAGGATTCTCGAGTTTAGGAATATTAATTTCGGGTTTTAGGGTTTTCGGGTTTTGGAAAGGCGGGGTGTTACAATTACTATGTTTTATCAAGGTGACATCATTTATAGCCATTATTAGGGATTAATCGAGTAGTATGATATATGTTCCTCCATTCCTCTAAAACATTCGCCGAAAATTCTTCCGAAGTCAACCCCGTTTTTAAGCCTTAGATCATGTGAAAAATATCGGTTCGCTAACCCTTGGAGTCTACCCATATATCCCAACACTTATATAATACCTTTAAAGCTTCCGTGCATGGCAAACCCTCTCGGTTTGCTATACGATTTCTAGGGGGTGTCACAAAATGCTCCCAACGCGATACCAGCACCTGCTCCACATGTGGAGCCACCTATGGCACCACCGCCATCGACTCCCTGGGGGCTTACCTCTGCTCCCAAAATATCTCGCTCGCCAAGGGTTATCGACTCCCTGGGGGTTTACATCGCCCCCAAAATATTTCGTTCGCCAAGGGTTATCGACTCCCTGGGGGTTCACAGTGCCCCCAAAACATTTCATTCGCCATGGGTCATCGACTCTCTGGGGGCCTACTTCCGCCCCCTCGAACGGTTCAGATAACCGAAGAGGACCTTCAGCATATGATCGCCGAACTTTCAACAAGATCAACTCCTACTAGCTCTTTTAACGGTTCAGATAACCGATAAGGACCTTCAGCGTATAATCGCGGAAGCTTCAACTTGTGCTACCACTGAAGCAGTGGCACCATACATCGTCATAGCAGGAGCCAACTGTTAGAGTAGGTGACCGGCAAGCCAACTTGTGGTTGTGGTCTTTCTCTTTTCTTTGTAATAAAACAATCGTTTTTCGTTCGTAATAATAAAATATCTTATTTGGCATTCTATAACTCGTGCTGCCACTGAATCAGTGGCACCATAAATCGCCAATGTTGGGCATCTCACCCCAGTGGTTCGTGACCGCCTCATCCTAAATGGGGGGCTATCCCATCCTAAAGTTGGGCATCTCATCTCAAGGGTGGTACATCCACTTACCTTTCAACCCCAAGGGGTTTCACATCCCATCAAGTGTTTCACGTCCCTACTTCAAAAACAGAAAAAAGGGTCTGACGCGCACGCGCGAACCAATGGCAACACCGTGCGCATCCACCTCAGACCATAGATCTCGAGCGCCTCATCCTACAGTGGGCAATTATCCCCATCCTAAGGTTGGGCATGACCCTTACCTCTCAACCCTAAGTGGGTTCACATCACACCTCAAGAGACGAGTAGAATCTCTCTACTCAAAAAATAAAACATCCCCAGAGGGGTGCACATCCCATCTCAAGGAACGAGGATAATATCCCTACTCAAAAAATAGAACATCCCCAAGGGGGTGAATATCAACCAAAAAAAAAAAAAAGAAGTTGAAGAAAAAAGAAGAAGATGAAAAAACAGAAGAAAAAAGAAAAAGAAAAAAGAAGAAGATGAAAAAAGAGAAGAAGAAAGAAGAAGAAAAAATACAAGAACAAGAAGAAGAAAAAAGAGAGTAAAAGAAGAAGAAAGAAAGAAGAAAGAAGAAGAAGAAGAAAAAAGAGAATAAAAAATAAAAAGGGAGAAAGCAGCCGAGCCGCGCGCGCGAGCCGAGCCAAGCCGCGCGCGCGGCTCCATTAAAAAAAAAAAAAAAAAAAGGGAAAGGAGGCGCGCGTGCACAGCACGCGCGCGTGGCGTACACGCGCCAGACGCGCGCGCGTGCACTGCACGCGCGCCAGCAGCAGCAAAAAAAGAGAGGCAGGAGGCGCGCGTGCACAGCACGCGCGCGTGGCGTTCACGCGCCAGACGCGCGTGCGTGCACTGCACGCGCGCCAGCAGCAAAAAAAAAAAAAAAAAACATTTCTCTCACACGCGCGCGCGCCTTCCCATGCACGCGCGCGCGCCTCCCAAGACCACTTTGGAGCGCGCGCTCCCACCTAATTGGGCACAACTTTTGCTACTCTCCACCAAATTGCGCGTAGATTTCATCTCGCTTCACCAAATCGCGAGAGAATTTCAACGCGCTCCACCAAATTGCGCGAGCTCTTTAACGCATCTACCAAATTGCGTTCGCTATCAAATGGAAAATAAATAACAAATTTATTTCTCCACGCCATGCCAACGAATAAATAAACACTACAACACCGATCTACTCTCAACACGATCCGGTACCCTTTTCGACGTGGCTCCCACATCGTCTCGAGAGTGGGGGGCTTGCGAGACAACTCCCACGAGGAGCCAACTCGCTCAGTACTACCACCCGTTGCGAGGTAACTCCCACGAGGAGCCAACTCCCTCGGGTCTCAACACCAAAGCGAGACAACTCCCACAAGGAGACCACTCGCTCCATCCTACAACCCGTAGCGAGGCAACTCCCAAGAGGAGCCAACTCGCTCGGTACTACGAACCCGCAGTGAGACAACTCCCATGAGGAGCAAACTCACTCGGTTCTACAACCAGCAGCGAGACAACTCCCACGAGGAGCAAACTCGCTCTGTCCTACATCCCGCAGTGAGACAACTCCCATGAGGAGCAAACTCGCTCTTTCTACATCCCGCAGTGAGACAACTCCCACGAGGAGACAACTTGCTCGGATCTACAACCCCTTGCGAGGAAAATCCCACGAGGAGACCACTCGCTCCGTACTACGAACCCGCAGCGAGACAACTCCCACGAGGAGCCAACTCGCTCGGTACTACGAACCCTCAGCGAGATAACTCCCACGAGGAGCCAACTCCCACTGCAACCACCTCGCTCGATAATATTATTCATCGCGAGACAACTCCCATGAGGAGGCAACTCGCCCGAAATTCACTATATAATCGCAAGCTTAAGTTAGCACGATTACAACCCTAGAAGCACTTAGAGATATTATGAGAATCTATATAGCCTGGCCAACTTGATTACTCAAATTTATCTACTTGTTTTAGATGGGTTATTCATTAAAACGTGGCCACGGTCCAAACACACTTAAGACCCACGAGGTCTAACAAGGGGCACGACCCCCATAAAAAAAATCTTGAGAGTCTGATCCCCTCCTCAAGTACATCACGCACAAGGCTATATGTAAACACATATAAGCAACGCGTCAAAACATCGACAATGTCGAAAAATAACAACTCCCACGAGGAGAATACTAGCTCCGTGCTACTACATTATCGTGAGACAACTTCCACGAGGACATAATTCGACAACTCTATTACCCCATAGACAACTCCCACGAGGAGATTACTTGATCCGTGCTATTACATTATCGCGAGACAACTCCCACGAGGAGATAACTCGATCAACACTATTACCCCGCGATGAGACAACTCCCACGAGGAGATAATTCGCTACTACATCGTCGTGGGACAAAACCGACGACTCAATTAACTTACATCGCGACAACTTGGTCGCGCTATGCGCCAACGCGCATTCACGCCCCTCCGACACACGCTCCAACGCGTTATCGCACACCATCGACTACTACAATTTTTACTCTCGACACGATATGTCACCCATTTCAACATTGCCCCCACATCGACTCGAGAGTGGGGGGCTTAATGATATGCCTAATTGGCCCAACCCAATGGGCCTACAAATTATTTACCTACTGGGCTACGAGCCCAATATTGAAGACTAATATCACCGAGGCCCAAACACCTTCAAGTAAGGCTTGGGCCCAACAAAGCAAACCCAACCCAATAAACGACATATAAATAGAGGTTTTACTCATTTTATTAAGGTACGTCCTATTAACTGAGCAATACCACAATACGTATTCTTTGGACTATTTCTACTATCAGCATGTCTGACTTGAGCGTCGGAGGGGTTTCCGCCGGATCAACCCCTGGCTTAGTTCATGTGTGCTCATTTTGCAGGGACCTCAGGACCATCAAGTTGTCAAGCTACTGATCTGCTTTGCTCTCCCAGCTCATTTTCTACACCACCCTAGGTGAGCTATATTTTAGCATTAATCTACGTATTTTTTTTTTTTTTTTTTATTTTCATTCCCCAAATTATGAAGACATCTTAGGCATCGTTTGATTGGTTTGATAAGTTATAATTAACTAAATAATTGAAATAATTTTATAGTTTTGAAAATAAAAATAATAATTTGAAAGGAAAAAGAAGTTCCTATGGTATTCTTTTTCTTTCTTTCTTTTCTCGTTTCTCGGTTTTCCTTCTAATGTATCGAACCTATGACTAAATAGTCTGCAATGCAATGTGCTTGCCAACAAGCTATCTTGTCTTGATAAGTTCCTATGTTATGTTCCTTTCTTGCAAGCATCGGTTTCGTAAGTTATTGGATATTTAAAGACAGACAAGCTAAGTTTCGGTGTTTTCTATATGTTCTTTTGAATTGCTAGACAAATCACGTGTTATTATTAATACTAGCAAAAAATCTTCTACGATGTATTTCTTCTAGCAAGTAATTCTTCAAATGATACATTTTAAGGAGTGACTACAAAGTTAATTACTCGGAGTGGAAACCTAAACGCAATAAACTCGTGAGGTACATACAAAGTTGACTATCAATGAGAACTTAAATACATAATTGACGGGTGTTTGTAATTATTCAATATGAAGGTTATGCTATGAGTCCCTCAAATCAAACCCAATTTGAACAAGTTTAAATACAATCTTTTAATTAAATTCAATCTTTTAATTAAAAATACTAATTCGAAAAGGAAAAAGAAGTTCCTATGGTATTTTTTTTTTCTTCTTTTTTTACTTGTTTCCTGATTTTCCTCCTGATATCTTGAATCTATGGCTAAATATTATGTAAGGTGCTTACCAATGAGCTATCTTGTCTCTTGACAAGTTCTTATGGTATGTTTCTTTCTACATGCATCGGTTTCGTAAGATGTTGGATATTTAAAGAAAGACGAGAATTGATGTTTTCGATATGTTCTTTTGAATTGCTAAAAAAGTTCACGTGTTATTACTTATTATTAATAATAACAAAAAATCTTCTATGATGTATTTCCTTTAGCCCGTACATTCTTCAAAGAGCTAATTGCATATAACCCCCTGTGTAATCTCGAATGGTTAAAAAGACCCTTGTGTTAAAAATATTAACAAGAAAGTCCTTATGTTATTTTTGACAAAGTATACTGCCCCTTATTTTAAAATTAGCTGTTGACCCATGTGAAATTACTAAACTACCAGTAATTAAAAAATAATAATAATGTAAAATATTCAAATCCCAAAAACATATCCTCCTACGGTCCATCTTCTGGGTGGGATTCTTGTTCCGGTCATCTTCTCCGACAAGAACTTTATTTTTCATTTGTTTTTTTCTCCATCTCCTTCCTCCTCCCTCTTTTTGTCGTTGTACACCCTCCCCTCCACTTACATCCTCTTCTCCGTCCCCTCCTTCATATCTTCCCAAAAAACTAATAAAATTCCAACAATCTTCTTTGTCCCCCTAATATAAGGACCGCAGAAAAACGGAGGTTCAACCAGCATCGGGGTAGGTGTGGCGATGCAAACCGGCGGCGGATTCCATGGTGGAGCTACACTCACAAATTAACTCTCTACCCCTGTGTATATGGGTGAATCTTCTTTGTTCCAAAATCCCAAAATCCGGAATAAAAAAATAAAATTGGATCTGGAATTTGGTCCCTTCTTTCTCTGTCTCAAGGGTTAGGGCGGCCCTGTTGAAAATCGAATCTTGGCCCTCTTCTTTCTCTATGTTGAAGAAAGCCCAAAACCTCTGACCCTAAAGTTGGGCTTTTAGACTTGAATTCGCTTTTGATGAAGATTCCGATAAATTCTGGAGCACCGATAGTCGTCGATGTGGCGGCAGCATTGAGGTACCTGGTAGGGAGAATGGGTTGCACTATTGGAAGGATGGTTTGATGGTGACGATGAAATGGTGCTGGGAAAAAGCTGTGTAAAGAAATTTTTTTAAATTGCAATTTCATCCAAAAAGTTGGATTATTTATTTTTAAATCCAAATAAATTTATGTTCAGTTATAAAATAATTTTAGAGGGCATTTGGGACTTTTCATGACAAAAAATATAACAAAGAGTCGCACACACAGCGCGTGTAACACACAATCAGCCCGCAGGGGCCTTTCTGGCTTTGACTAATTTTCACAGGGGGGTTTTTGCTAATATTTTTAACATGGGGACTTTTTTAGCCATTTGAGATTTCACAGGGGTGGATTTTGCAAAAAACCCTTCTTCAAATGATAAATATTTAGGAGTGGTTTGTTAATTAATTACTCGAGTAAGGATTTTTTTCTTAATTTAATCTTATCTTGGGGGATCTTCCTGTAATTTGCCTAATAAATTATAATTAGAGTGATATTTTTGCAATTTAAAAGAGAAAAGATGGTTAACATGTACTTACTTTTCAACACACTGATTTATTATATATATATATATATATATATATATATATATATATATATATATATATATATATATATATATATATATATATATATTAATTATAAGTATGGGGATCTGCCTTTTATTTTAACTTTTGAATTGACTTAGGTATAAACGGATTGAATCGTAAGATTTGAATCGTAAATCATAAGATTTTAAATGGTATTGCGGATTTTTGTAAATGAGTCACACGAGATTATTGCTGAGGAGGAGTAGAAGCACACTGCGTTGGTGGCGGATATTTCGGACGATTTGAATCTTTGTTTGGATGATATGATTAAATACGTCAAAGCGATCAAGGTTTTTATCGACTTGATCAAGTCTTCCGTCGACGAAATTAGGGTTTACGCATCGGAGATCACCAACAGGCCTTACGCGTTGGTTTGCAATTTCAGTGGAGCGATTGGAAAGATGACTGAAACTTCGGCTCTTTGTCCAGCAAGAAGGTCAATAGAGTTGCAACAATTTGAAATCAATGAGGTAGTTTTGTAGCATATTTTCTCGTATAAAGCCAAAGTACCAGGGCAAAATATTATGCCTAAAGACAATCAGAAAAAAAAGAAAAAAAGTAATTTTTCATTGTGTTATTTAGCAAAGTTTCAATTAAGAATGTCAACATGAATTCAGTCGAAGTATGAAAATAGCATTTGATTAGATTAAATCCTATATTTGAAGCCCATGTTGTGACTCCTATCATCATACATTTAGAATTAACTATCGAGTCAAAATTAACTAAATAATTGAAAAAAACACGAACATAGAGATATAGACATAAATAATTCACTCTTTTAAAGTCCAACTATTACCAGAGGAATCTAACTCCCACAGGAATCAAACAAGCATGCAAGAAGTAGAAAAAATGGTCACAACTATATGAAAAGTTCAACAGAAACAAAGCAAGCTCCATTATATTCCATTAGATATAAAGAAAGCAAGAATTTATTAGAAAGAAGATAATGGCATACACCGTCTACTCCATAATTCCAAGAAAACAAAAGGACCGAAGAAATAGTCAAAATCGGCTGCAACTAACTTTGTTGGAAACAAATTTGAAAGGAGTTTTTTGCTTCATTTAAGCTTTTCAATCGACATAGAATGAAATGTTAATGCCTTAGATAATTAGCCCACCTCAATCCGCAGCCACTCCACATATTTCCAGACCTGATATATATGATCAACCCAATAAATGAGTAATAACACAAGGCAACATGCATATACATATACACACACAAAGTAAAAGTATAAATTATTGAAGCCTTACATTTTTTAAGCAAGTACCAAGAAATTTTGATGCAGGAATATGATTTCTCGCAACGGAGATCTAACCTGCCTAGTGCAACATGTCTTCGAACCAGTTGTTTCTGCCAAAAACAATTTACAAAATTCGAAAAGTATCAACTATATAATTCTTCAGTTATGGATCAGTCTTTACAAAAAATAAAATGGAAAAAAACACTGTACAGCCTGGTTGCTAAATCCAACATCCAGATAACTTCGATTCAAAAAATCTAGTCCACCTCTTATTCTATTATGTGATATTATTAACAAGCATGTTAAATGTGGTGTTGCTGTTTTGGACAGTAGGTAAGGCTTTCTTTAATATAATTTCAGCTATATATATCTTATGGTTTGCACTTTCAGAAACATTAGTATTCCATCAATAGTAAACTACCATAATAGATTCTCAATTTGTTTTACTGCACGAGCGCATTTGTTGATTGTTTTGCCGAAGTATTATTAATCGCCGAACTCAGGTCTATAGAAGTACAGAATAACATGTAAAGAGAGATTTCATTTCGGCGATATATAAATTACCTTTCCGATTGGAAAAGAAATAAGATAGGATATAATCATCAGAATACGCACAGGCCAAACCAAGTTTGCACCAACAGCTCCGAACCTAGTACATATGGCTTAAGAAGAAACCTGGCATTCAACATAAGAATCATAAGTACGAATTACTAAAATGAAACTAACTTTAGGTATAAAATGATCAATTCTTCAGTAACTCATTAAAAAATACCACCCTGAAAGAAACGATATCAGAAGTTACATATATTCACACTCGTTATTGAACGAATTTCCAACCTATCCAATTTTAAGTTTTTCGGCACTACAATACTCAGAATCCAACCAATCAGAGGCACCCTAGCCTCGATCACAAAATAACATTAGACTTCGAGTCACAGTCCATAACTTTCGATGTGTGTCTATTAAACAAATTCTAAATGAAAAGTAGCAAAAGCAGTGGCCCGCAAAAGGTGCAAAATACAGTACTCGAAAGAGGATCATGTTGCAAAGGAATTGCAGATCCATGATCACAGATGACGAACGAGGACTGCCGTCTTTTCCCCTGCAACCATGGATGCAGAATGCACTCCAAATAAGAACTGATCTACGGGTGAAGGGTGAAGGAAACGCCAGAGTGAAGTAAGATGTGAAGGCCAGATAACCAAAAAAATAAAAAATATACAGAAACGTCACAGCGAACAAAAACTAATATTAGAGTAGGGATTGAAGAGATGTATATATGGCAAAAGCGCAACCATTAACCTGTTTGGAGTCGAACTGTTTCAATATAGTATCCTCGAACTGAGCTAATTTCTACAATTTCTAGTTAGGCTGCAAATTTCACTAACCAATATAGCAGACAATATCATGATAGCAAAAAACAAGAATCGGAGCAGCAAAGAACAAAAACAACTAAAGAATTGCATAAACAAGCAGGATAATTGCATTGCATAAACCAGCACAACTAGAAAACAAGAGCGAAAATTTTGTGCGAGTGGAAAGGTTTAGAGGAACCTGTTGAGCGTTGGCAATATTCAGATTGGCAACAACTTCTTTATAGGAATCAGCCAATTTTGTGTGCAACTCCAAGGATTTTATTGAGTTTCTTGAAATCAACCCATGCAACATTTGTAGTCGGATATCCCTTGCTCTAACTATCGCCTTCGTCCACGGAGAAGAAAGCGCCAAAAAAAAGTGAAAATAAATGGGAGTTGTCTGTTTGATTGCACTCGAATATACAACGAAAATAAAGGAGAAAGAAAAATTGTGCGGTGCAAAGTTTTAAACAATTTATACTGTTGAGAATATGAGTCACATTAAAGAGCTACCTCTGCAAACCTATCCAGGCAGGGCACGAAGTTGAACCTTGAACGGTCTAGAAGATTGCAACAAAGGAGATTCTAATAACAATTGAAACAAGAAAGGCAGATTTTAGGAAATATACAAATGAACTTCAAACCTGAAAATGCTCTCACTCACAAGATCACCATGAGCTGTCAATATAAGTTTGAAATGATGCTTGAAGAAGACACCGAGGACCGTATTAAAGTTAAAAAATGCAGTTCAAAAAATCGGAGGAAGACGAGCAACAACAAAACCAATGAAAATGGTTAATCTCCATAATAGTATAATATCCAGATAATGAATGAGTAAATAGCTATCTCCTTGATACTCAATCCTCCATTAAAAAGCATCATATTGACACAAACAAAAATTCCAACAACTTTAAGGAAATTAAATTAACCGGACGAAATATATGCATCTCCGTCTGCCAAAAGGAAAAAAATGTATAATATCCAATTGATTTCTCATTTCCGGAGTCCTAGCTTCAGATCAACCATTCTTAATCGCTGAGCAAGAAAATCAATCGTAGTTGCAAAGTCAACAAATAATCAAATCAAGTGTGCATATGTTCATTTTGATCCAATTTGATGTTCCGTTTTTCTTCGTTTAAATTTTGAAACTGGAGGGACTGCCGGTAATCACTAGTTGCTGAACAACAGATGCAATGATAAAAAGTGAAAATTATATTACTTCTCTCTTAAGGTTATAAACAACCAATCTGAATTTTCTAACCTGTAACAAAAATAACCAGTAGAACAGCAAAGGTGATGCTTCCGCCGTCGTACCATCCTTCCTCCAGGCCCTGGAAAACACGAGCAATTCTTAAATTATATATGAAGGAAATTATATAAATTCTCTTAATAATATGGTATTGTTGTATTTCTAGCCAACCTCGATTTTTATTCCGAGAGCCAAAGAGGCCACAACGGCTATTATTAAAATAATGAGAGTCAGATCCTGCCAAGCTTCCCATAGGAACCTCTGTGCAAAAACAAACGTCGAATAAGTAAATGGTGGAAATGTATAAGTAAGAACATATGATCAAACAAATATAACACTCTAGACAAGTTATACCAAGAAACTCCTTCCTTTTTTCACGGGATACGTGTTTGAGCCGAAAGCATTCTTTCTTCGTGATAACTCATTTTCGTCACCATATATCCCTGTTTCTACGTCTGTTTTTATCATTTCTGCCAACCCTTTAACCTGAATAAGATGACGGTCGAGATTAATATTTATGCATATAGCATATGTTAGTAGACTTCCTAGAGAGATGGTGAAGGGAAAAAGTCTACAACCACCGACACCAGAATATCAAGAATCGAATGAATAAAAGTACGGAATGAAGACTAATGTGTTTTAATATTACCCTTATGACCTGAGCATGTGCTCTGATCATCCGTCTTCTCTTTTCTTGTTCTTCGTCTTTTTTCAGGTCTAACGTGTAGCGGAAACGTCACGAAGCATTAAGCACGAGGGCGGCTTGCTGCAAAAGGACCAACACTTAGACAATCAGAAAGAGGTGCACATGCATGTAATTCATCGACTTTCAAGTGATTTTAAATTCCATAACCATAAAAGCAAAAATGATAAATTCGACGACTAATCATTCAACCGTTTAATTTATCCTCAAAACAGAAAAATAAGATGCACTATTATGGGATCGGGTAATCGAAACGTCACGTGCATGAAACCAAAACAGAGGCCATAAAAGAATCGCCAACAACGACATCACATTTTACGATGAAAACAAACGATTTATTGCATGTGATAAACGATTTGGATTTGGACATACCATATTTCCCGACCAAATACTTAATTACGTCATCTGATTCGTACATAACGATTCAAATTTTCAATTCCACCTAAAGAAGAAGCAAACAAGAAGCTTTAACCTCGCAGAAATTGCACGATGAGTAAAAACAGAGGATGATTTATTCGAACAACACGAGTGTCTAACCATGTAAGGGAACTGTTGTTTTCCACCCATTTGAGGTCCCTTGGCCCGGAAATTCGGGCCGTTTCTTGGAGAGGGATAATACAGCACGTCAAGATCCAATACTGGAACAATTTCTCAAACCTGTAACAAAAAACGAAACATCAGTCAGTGCCCGCAAAGGTCATAAAACTATAATGCGCAACTGATATTGAAGATACCTTCCGACAAAATGGGCAGCTGAAGAAATTCCCAAATTTAAGCAGTTACATATGAATATAATAGAAAACCCCGAATTTAATTGTAGTAACAATCAGATATTCAAAGGCCAAAAAGAAAAACAGTAGTAACAATGGAAAGGCGAAGGCGAAAAGGAACAATAGAGCTAATGAACATGAAACTCACGGTGAACGAGGATCGACCGAGGCGGCGTCGAAACAGGTGCCGGCACGAACGGAGTGGCGGTGGCGGTGGCAGTGCGACTGTTGGCCGAGTTTTGAAGCAAGTCACTTGAACGCCTGGCCAATCGCCGGAAAACAGGTTTAATTGAAACTAAATAAGAAATCAGAAAACAGGTGAGGAAGAAAACTTCGTATTCAATGAACCTCAGTTATGATCTGCCTTTTATTTTTACTGCCTTTTCTTTCTTCTTTTCTTTTGCCCCATTTAATTGTGAGCGTGTCTAAATATTTTCTTTTCCATTTAATTTCCAAGCAGCTCGACCGTGTCGTGTATGCTTGATTTTCGATTTTTTTTAATTCTGCTTGCTGAGAAACGACGCCGCTTTGCCATCGCCAACATTTGTTGACCTCCGCCGTTGATTAGTCTGCCGCCCCGCCGCCGCTCCACCCGGCACCTCTACCACGGCACCGCCGTCCTCCTCGTCTCTATCTTCAATTTCTGCCTTTCAATTTCTGGGCTGTCATATATGGGTTTTCTGCATTTTCAGAACCAGCTTTCATCTTTTCTCTTCGCATTCAACCGGTTCCAAGATTCAACCTTTTTCCGATTCTTGGATAACCCTTTGGTTACTATCACAGCGATTCTTGGATAACCCTTTGGTTACTATCACAGGTTAGAACACTAAATTTACTTATTTTACTGATTCTTTCAACTTTCTTTCATTAATTACTGGAAAACTCATGTTAAATCCTCGTTATGGGTACTGATTCTAATTACGTATCTATCTTGTCTGTGCTTTTTTTCTTTTGTTTTCGTTTAGGGTTTTTGTAGTTCTGATTCTAATTTGGTGGGTCAGTTTCAGATTTGCAAATTGCGCCGTAAAAGGGGCTTCAAGACTGTGTTTATTAGAGGAGGGTCTGGTGGTTCTGTTAATTCCGGGCCTAGCGCAAATATTCATGGCTCCGGCGGTGGTGGAGTGAAAAAGTTTGTATTATACATGTTCTTGCGTTGTACAACTACAGTGATTCTTCTTCTTTGTAGGTGAAGTAAAAATAGGTGTTTCAGTTTTGCACAAAAATAAACACAAATTGTTTCTTACTCATATTTTTTTTCCTCCCCCAGCCACCGTCGATATGACTACGCCAATGAAGCTGCATCGCACCTCGACCTGGAGACCGGCGACTCCTCCGCTGGCGTTGATGGGGGTGGATGGGGGCAGCGATCCTGATTTCTCTGATCCTTTCGACATTGCCAACACCAAAAATGCCTCCCATGAATCGCTCAAGCGCTGGAGGGTAAGATTTCGCCCGCGTGTGTTTGTTTATTGTATTGCATTTAATTATCACATGCAATAAATTGTTTGTTTTCATCGTAAAATGTGATGTCGTTGTTGGTGATTCTTTTATGGCCTCTGTTTTGGTTTCATGCACGTGACGTTTCGATGATCCGATCCCATAATAGTGCATCTTATTTTTCTGTTTGGAGGATAAATTAAACGGTTGAATGATTAGTTGTCGAATTTATCGTTTTTGCTTTTATGGTTATGGAATTTAAAATCACTTGAAATTCGATGAATTACATGCATGTGCACCTCTTTCTGATTGTCTAAGTCTTGGTCCTTTTGCAGCAAGCCGCCCTCGTGCTTAATGCTTCGTGACGTTTCCGCTACACGTTAGACCTGAAAAAAGACGAAGAACAAGAAAAGAGAAGACGGATGATCAGAGCACATGCTCAGGTCATAAGGGTAATATTAAAACACATTAGTCTTCATTCCGTACTTTTATTAATTCGATTCTTGATATTCTGGTGTCGGTGGTTGTAGGCTGCACTGCTCTTTAAGTTGGCTAGACAACGAGCAATAGGTATTTTTCGAGCGTTGCTTCTTTTTAAGCGGGTTTTCCTATTTCCATCTCTGCTACAAACCTGATTTGATTTTCGTCAAATCAGTATTAGGCACGACAGTAGCTCCACCATCTCCTAACGGTGATTATGAAATCGGACTCGAGCAACTTGCTTCGATGAACATGGATCATAATATTACAGCACTGCAACAATATGGAGGGGTAACACTTCCTTTTTCCCTTCACCATCTCTCTAGGAAGTTTGCTAACATATGCTATATGCATAAATATTAATCTCGACCGTCATTTTATTCAGGTTAAAGGGTTGGCAGAAATGATAAAAACAGACGTCGAAACAGGGATACACGGTGACGAAAATGAGTTATCACGAAGAAAGAATGCTTTCGGCTCAAACACGTATCCCGTGAAAAAAGGAAGGAGTTTCTTGGTAAGACTTGTCTAGAGTGTTATATTTGTTTGATAGGATGTTCTTACTTATACATTTCCACCATTTAATTATTCGACGTTTGTTTTTGCGCAGAGATTCCTATGGGAGGCTTGGCAGGATCTAACTCTCATTATTTTAATAATAATAGCCGCCGTGGCCTCTTTGGCTCTCGGAATAAAAACTGAGGTTGGCTTGAAATAAAACAATACCATATTATTAAAAGAATTTATATAATTTCCTTCATATATAAATTTAAGAATTGCTCGTGTTTTCCAGGGCCTGGAGGAAGGATGGTACGACGGAGGAAGCATCACCTTTGTTTTTCTTCTGGTTATTTTTGTTACAGGTTAGAAAATTCAGATTGGTTATTTATAACCTTAGGAGAGAAGTAATATAATTGCATCTGTTGCATCTGTTGTTCAGCAACTAGTGATTATCGGCAGTCCCTCCAGTTTCAAAATTTAAACGAAGAAAAACGGAACATCAAATTGGAGGTAATATTCCAGTCACGAACTTATTCAAGCTTTTACCTTCTTGTTATTGTTCTCTTTAGAGTACTCTCATGGACAAACATATGTACAGATGATCAGAGGTGGCAGAAGAAACAAGGTTTCGCTATACGAGATTGTGGTTGGAGATGTCATACCTCTCCAGATTGGTGATCAGGTGATAACAGATCCGATTTTACTCGATATACTTTCTTGGACCACGCATCATTGTCTAAAAAGTCTCCTAATGTATTTTACACAGGTTCCTGCCGATGGAATCTTGATAAGCGGACATTCTCTCGCCATTGACGCATCCAACATGACTGGAGAAAGCAAGATTGTGAGCTGCTTAGACTTTATTTTGAAGGTTCTATAATATTAGATAATTATATTTTTATTTCTCACACACAATGCCATTATTGCAGGTCCACAAAGACCACAAATCTCCATTTTTGATGTCTGGTTGCAAAGTAGCAGCTGGTGCCGGAACAATGATGGTAAGATATAAAACTTTCCCACCTCCAGTAAACGAATTTTCGACCACGCTTAATTTCTGTTCCAATTTCAGATGTTGAATTATTATAACAAGTTCAAATTTCTGTTTCAGGTAACTGGTGTCGGAATCAACACCGAATGGGGATTGTTGATGGCCTGTATTTCAGAAGATACCGGTGAAGAAACTCCTTTGCAGGTACTTATTGGATATAACGGTTCATCTTTTCATTGTTTACTTACTACATGAAAATAAATAAAACCAATTATGGATCCTGTTGATACATTACAGGTGCGCCTGAATGGTGTTGCAACGTTTATAGGCATCGTTGGGCTCACCGTGGCTCTCTTCGTGCTGATTATTCTCTTAATCAGGTAATTTGGGCAGTGTTTCGTGTTATCTTATTCTACGACCACTTTCTGAGTATCAGTAACATTGACAAATTAATTACCTCAGATTTTTCACGGGGACGTAAAAAAATCCCGATGGATCTGTTCAGTTCGTCCATGGAGAGACCAGTGTTGGCGAAATAGTTGATGGGGTTATACACATATCATAACTGCTGCTGTAAGTTTCTACATTTTGATACGTAATTGCGAATACGTTAGATAACCTTCCTTTTTCTGTTCATTGACTGAAGTCCTTCGTTTAGGTCACGATAGTGGTGGTTGCAGTCCCGGAAGGGCTCCCGTTGGCTGTAACCTTGTCTTGAGTATCATAACTTGTCTTTTGTGTACATCGATTGTTGCCGTTTTGTCCTTATTTTGATTTCGATTTATCTTGAATTTATAACAGCCTAGCATACTCCATGAAAAAGATGATGGCTGACAAGGCCTTGGTATGTCGACTTTACTTCATCTTTCCCAGAATATTTAGTTTATTCAATTGTATTACAGCTTTATTATTAACTCAACATATCTTTCAGGTGCCTAGACTTTCCGCCAATAGTTGATGGGGTTATACACATATCATAACTGCTGCTGTAAGTTTCTACATTTTGATACGTAATTGCGAATACGTTAGATAACCTTTTTTTTTTCCGACTTTGGTGTAACTAACTTTGACAAACCACGTAAGACAGATGACTGTAGTTGAGGCTTATGTTGGGAAACAGAAGATGGATCCTCCTGAAGACGGTGCTCAGTTGCATGCAACAATTTCCTCTCTTCTAGACGAGGGACTTGCACAGAACACTTCCGGCAGTGTTTTTCTATCTAATGTATTCTTTTCATCAGTACGTGAGTGCACGTGAGCATGGATTTTTCAAGTCTTTTCGTAAATAAATGTCTGTGCTTCGGAAGGGAGTGTGATCATTAACCGAGTTTTTATCTCTTGTAGTGTTTAGGAGGGTGCAATGGAGGTTTCGGGATCTCCAACCGAAAAAGCTGTCCTTCAATGGGGTGTTAAGGTACTTTTAAGTCGTACGATAGTGTATCTATATTTCCAACTTTTAACATAACGAAATCAGAATCCGTAGTTCTCCATGTCTCTCCTTTCAATTCCATTAAGAAGCGAGGGGGTGTTGCAGTAAGAGGAAAGGTAACGATTCATTTATTCGATGCTTTTATGCTCATGTTTATAGTGGTTCTTCTTCTTTGTAGGTGAAGTAAAAATAGGTGTTTCAGTTTTGCACAAAAATAAACACATAGGTGCCTCGAGCAAATTATTCCTGCATTAAGAGAAGATTTAATTGTTTACTGATCTCGTTATAGATCTGATTTTGGGGAATAGAATATTTTCGATGCCCTTTTTGTTCGACAGGAGAGAGAGCTACTAAACTATTTCCGATGCACTGTCGTTCTAACTTCCGTTAAAGGCTACCGGAATAAAGGCATGCGGTACGAAATAAGCGATGGCTGCATTATTAAGTATTTTATTAGTATAGGTAATTATCTTTCCTAGTTAGAGCTTCTCGTATTTTATTCGATGTTAGGAACAGTAAAAGTAAATTATGCCATTTTACCTGTCTATGGCTCTGATAGAAAAATGAACTTCAAGGGCAAGCTGAGGGAGCTCCAGGTAATGGTTATGTCGC
>NW_012194819.1:3143223-3163501 GCF_000504015.1 Erythranthe guttata
GTAATTAAATATATTTAATTATTTTATTAATCTATTTATATCCTACCATTTATAAAGTGCTCTAAATATATCAACTTTCTTGGAAATCCTACATAAATTTATTTTTGAATTTAATTTTATAATTAATTTAATTTGAATTTAGTTAAATTCGATTTAAAATCTTCCCTTATTATAATTGCATGATTGGTGGTGTTACGAATTTTTTTAATTTTAATTCATAAATTTGGATTTATATTAAAAAAACTTATTGCAAAATAAATTATTTGATATTATACATTTTACATGAACATGACTAGAGAATATGTATTTTTTTACTAATTTAATATTATATATTAATATTATCTGTAAAAAAAAAAAAGATACATGTTTGAATTTACTATCTTGCGAAAATTGACACTATTTGTTATGCAATGTGTAGAGTAATGTACTCCCAATTATTTACCATATTAAAAATTATACTACATGAATTTCATGTTATTATTTAAATAATTATTTTTTCTTTACTGAATCCAGTGACAATAAATTTTACGATAGATTTAACTTTTTAAATTATATACTAATTAAAATACAAATTTTATCATGATTATACTAATAAATTGAATAACCTAAGTTAAGTTTAATCAATTAATAAAAAAAAAACGAATTGATTTTATATATTTCAAAATATAATAATTCTAAATATTTGGAATTAAATTCGTTTATCCACTTTATTTAATGGCTAACATTAAGAATATCAATTGTTATGTTTAAATAATGATCTTATATACTATATATTGTATTCCACTAATAACTATTTCATTATAACTCTAATAAATATAATATAATCAAGTAAATTATCTACAACAACTCCAACTCAAAAGTATCAAAATGAGTTTGCAAATATTTATGTGCTATTTAATATTTTATTTTGATATTTATCTAAATGTATTTGCTTCAACCATAGATATTAAATAGTTGTTAATTAAATATATCTAATTGCCACATGTTATTTTCTAAATGGACACTGAGGTGGTTAAATTCATAACTCATGTTTGATATTTTATTGTGCATGATTGCATAATGTATTTTTACATTCTGAAAGATGAAATATCAAAATACCTTATTTCATAACTCTATTAGAATTAAAAATTACTATTTTGGAGTATAAAAATGGTGGTTAAATGTTTTGATAGCTCATTTAATAATCCCACTCGAAGTGCTCTTGCCGTAAATAGTTTATATTAATAATTCCTCTAATGTTTGTTTTCGTCATACACCGACCCAGGTATGATTTTCCAAGGAATTTTTTTTATTACGTGGAATATTCCAATAATGCTTATTATATACACCCTGCACACACGACATTTCTTTATGGTATTTTTTAAAGACAAAAATTACCCTCAGGTGAACTTTACACGAAATCTTTATTCTTCTTAAGTAACACTTTCACATATTTTTATTATTACCATGACAACCCTGAGGGTAATTTTTTAGTTTAAAAAGTACGATAAAAGAAATGTCATGTCTGCAAGGGTAGACTCCATATTTTTTGGGACATTACATGGAATAAAAAAGAATCCGTAAAAAAATCACACCATAAGGGGGTCGTGTAAGAGAGAAACAAACATTAGGGGGGTTTTGGTATAATCACCGATAAGTGGAGGTGTTTTCTATAATTTAGCCTAAGTTCGGAAGGATTTTCATAATTTATCTTATTAATTACAATGATTATTGTTCTTTTACGTCTTAACGTTTGTTTATACGCTTATAATATTTTAAATAATTTTAATGTCAGTTTGATAATATAATTAAATATTAATTTCTAATATATTTAATATGTGTTTTTTTATGGTTCAACTACCACACATAAGAAATGGGTTTTTTGCAAAAACCACCCTTGTGTAATCTCGAATTGCTGAAAAAACCCTTATGTTAAAAAAATTAGCAAATACCCCCCTATGAAAATTAGTCAAAGGCAATAAGGCCCCTACTATCCAAATGTGTGTAGCACGCGCGGAATGTGCGAATGGGTGAGTATTTTTTACGCAAAAAGACACAAATACCCTTTAAATTAGAAATTTAAACAATTATAAATTCACCCCATAATTTTAATCAGGCCCAAAATGAAGTTTTCAAAATTTTCAATTCAATCCCCAATATTTGTAAAAAGCCATCTTCCCCAATCAACCCAAAACCAGACCCCAACCCAAAATGTAACTCTTCATCGCTCCTATTGACAGCTCCTCTCATCCCGTCACTTTCCTCAGGCATGGCCCTCTTGAGTCTTCTCTTCCCCGGCTGCGCATTCTCGATCCCCGCCTCCATCGCATCCTCAGTCGTCGTCCATCCCCCCATCCCTTCCTAGGACCGCGCAATACTCCGCCTATTCTCCTCATCCCGCTTGACGAGCTATTTCCCTCCTCGTCTGCACCAACGACCTCGCCGGAGTTAGGGCTAACATTTTCGGAAAAACGAGCAAGAAGAGCAGATTTCTTCCTGCTTTTTATTTTTTTTTAATTTTATTTTTTATTTCTACTTTCTGATTTTGTGCAGATGAACAAAAAAGAAAAGGACTCAACTGTTCTGATTTTTTTCTTCAAGGGTAGTTCATTGAATTGATTTTTGGATTTTTTGGATTCAGAATTTGGGGTTTGAGAATTGAGATGTTGGGTAATGGAATGGGGCAGATTTTTTTTTATTAACAATAAAATATTTTGGTATTTTTATTTTTGATGGACAGCTGTTTTTGGATTACATTCATAAGGGCAATATAGCCATTTCAATGCAGTCAACGGGCTTTATTTGGATAGGGGATGGTAGGCTAAATAAAACACATCATAGGGGGGTAAATGCCAATTGTTTTAACATAAGGACTTTTATGGAAATTAGACATTTCACAGGGGGCTCAATGCAATTAACTCCATAAGAAATTTGATATAAAGGTTCGAGATTGAATATAAATGTTCTTTTTTATACTAAATAATAGATCATTGCAAAAAGAATTGTTGCAAAATCAGAATCTGTGATTAATATTAGCATTAGAATTATAATTATAATTATAATTAAGATTCTTTGAATTAGTATTAGTATTAATACTAGAAATAGGATTCAGATTGTAATTAGGATTAATATAATATTAGGATTATGATTAATATTAGTATTAGAATTATAATTAAGATTATGATTATGCTTAGTACGATAATTAGTGACATGCATTAGTATTAGGATTATATTAACATTAGGATTGGGATTAGAATTACAATTAAGATTAAAATTAGAATTAACATTAGCATTATTAGTATTAACATTATTAGGCTTATGATTAGTGTTAGGAATAGGATTATGGTTAGGATTACGATTAGAACTATTATTAGTGTTATGAATAGAATCAGGAATACGATAAGGATTTGGATAATATTATAATTACAATCATAATTAGCTTATCTAGATTAGCATTAGCATTAACATTAACAATATTAACATATTAGTATTAGTAATAGTATTAATAATAGTATTAGTATTAATATTAGTATTAGTAATAGTATTAGTATTGGTATTAGTATTGGTATTAGTATTAGTATTAGTATTAGTATTAGAATTAATATTAGTATTAGTATTAGTATTAGTATTAGTATTAGTATTAGTATTAGTATTAGTATTAGTATTAGTATTAGTATTAGTAATAGTATTAGTATTAGTATTAGTATTAGTATTAGTACAAGTATTAGTATTAACATAAGTATAAGTATCCGTATCAATATTATTATCGGTATCAGTATAAGTATCAGTATCAGTACCACAATATGGATCAATACCAATATCAGTACCAGTATCAGTATCATTATTAGTATCGATATCGATATCGGTATCAGTATCAGTATC
Source organism: Erythranthe guttata (assembly GCF_000504015.1). The sequence continues at coordinate 3,147,085 of NW_012194819.1, forward strand.
AGTATCGGCGTCAGTATTGGTATCAGTATCAGTGTGTGTGTGTATATATATATATATATATATATATATATATATATATATATATATATATTTATATATATATATATATTAGTTTTAGCATTTCTATTAGTATTAGTAATAGTATCAGTATCAATATTAGTATTAATATCACTATTAGTAATAGTATTAGTATTAGTACTAATATTAGTATTAATATCAGTATAAGTATCTGTATTAGTATCGATAGCAGTACCAGTACCAGTATAAATATCAGTATCGGTATCAGTATCAGTATATGTATCAGTATCGATATCAGTTTCAGTATCAAAATCAGTATGAATATCAATATTAGTATCAATTTCACTATCAGTATCAGTATCAGTATCAATATTAATATTAGTATCTGTATTATTAGTATAATATTAGTATTAGTATTAGTATTTTTATCAGCATCAGTATCAGTATGAGTAACAATATTAGTATCATTATTGTAATAGTATTAATATTAATATTAATATTACTATGAGTATCAATATGACTATCAACATCAGTATCAGTATTAACATCAGTATCAGTATCAATATATGTATCAGTGTCAGTATCAATATCAGTATCAGTATCAGTATCAGTATCAGTATTTGTATCAATATCAATAAGTATTAGTATTAGTAGTGTTAGTATTAGTATTAGTATTAGTAATAGTATTAGTATTAGTATTATCATTAGTATGAGTATTAGTATTAGTATTAGTATTAACATTAGTATTATGAGTAGAATTAGTATCAGTATGAGTACCCGTATTAGTACGAGTATAAGTATTAGTATTAGTATCAATATTAATATCAGTAGTACTATTATCATTACTATCAATATTAGTATCATTATTAGTATTAGTAGTAGTATTAATATTGATATTAATATTAGTATTAAAATTAGTATAGTATTTGTATTAGTATTAGTATTAGTATTAGTATTAGTATTAATATCACTATCAGTATTGGTATTATTATTGGTATTGGCGTAATTGTCGTATACATCTTATCTCTTTTGCAATATTTATAAGTTGTGTTGTTGTTTGAGTAATGTGAACACTAATTTAATGTTGTTAGTGATAAACTTGCAGGTTATTTGAATATCTATTGTGTTACCTCTATGCTACTGTGTTCGTTGTTAAGTTAGTTATTTTGCAGATGATTCACATGGTGTAGTAGATTGCATTCCATGAAATAGAGTTATACCATATGTTTTAAATTATTTCACTTAATCTTCATATCGTGCTTTGCGCCGTTCGCGTATTTTTCTTTGCAATATTTAATTGAATTTCATATGTTATTACTCTGAATTAAGAGATAATTTTTTTTTCATTTCCTTCCATTTTGTTTTACTTGAATTGTTGTTGTTATAAAAAGATATTCGTTTAAATATTATTATTTTTTTCATTTTGAAACTGATATTCGTGCAACGCACGGGTGAAGTACTAGTTGGATTATGATTTATGATTCAAATCTTGCGATTCAATTCATTCATACCTGACTCGATTCAAATGTCAAAATAAATTTTTAAATATAATCAAATCGATCAAATTTTACGGTTTACGATTACCAATTTGGTTTTGGGAGAAAATGAATGAATTTACGAAAAATTTAATTTATTATATTATTTATATCATAAACTTGGGATAATTACATATTTGGTCCCTATATTACATACATTTTTTTTGAAATTTTGGTCCATAAATAAGAAATGCAACCCAAGTGGGGGTCAATTTAAAATTTCTGGAAATCCACTCCCCTGACTGAAACAGTTTTCCTTTTCCTTTTGGTCCTTAAACCATAAATGCACCACTCAATTTGAAATTTATGGAAATCTAACTGCCTGGCTGAAATGTTTTTGAAAATTACAGAATCATCCCTATACTGACTCCCATCTTCCCAGCTGCTCCACCTAAATTGCAAATTTAACCCCAAAGTGCATCTCTCTTGCAATATCAGAAATATCCGCCACCAACGCAGTATGCTTTTATTCCTCCGCAGCTATAATCGCGCGTGACTCATTTACGAAAATTCCCAATACCGAGTTTAAAATCTTATGATTTACGATTAATATCTTACTATTCAAACCGTTCATACCTAAGTCGATTCAAAAGTTCAAATAAATCTTAAATATCAACAAAACAATCAAATTTTACAATTTACGATTTAGGAAAACTATAATTTATTATATTATTTATAATAAATTTGCGAAAATTACAATTTTTGTCCCTATATTATATACAGTTTTTTATTTTGATCCTTAAACCGGAAATGCCCCCAAGTTGAGGTCAATTAGTAATTCCTGAAAATCCACCTCTCTGAAATAGCTTTGAAAATTGCAGAATCACCCCTATACTTACTCCATCTTCCTAGCCGCTCCACCCAAATTGCAAATTTGCCCCAAAGTGGATCTCTCTTTCAACATCCAAAATGTCCGCCACATTTATGAAAGTTCGCATTTCCGAGCATAAAATCTTATGATTTACGATTCAATTCATCTATATCTATGTCGATTCAAATGTTAAAATAAATCTCAAATATCAACAAATCGATCAAATTTTACGAATTTTGGTCCCTATACAATATACCTTTTTATTTTTATTTTTTGGTCCTTAAACCAGAAATGCACCACAAGTGGGGGTGAATTTGTAATTTCTGGAAATCCACTTCCCTGGGTGAATTTTTTTTGAAAATTGCAGAATCACCCCTATACTTATTCCATATTCCCAGCCATTCCACCCAAATTGCAAATTTAACCCCAAAGTGGATCTCTCTTGCAATATCCGAATTATCCGCCACCAATGCAGTATGCTTTTACTACTCCTCAGCTATAAACACGTGTGACTCATTTACGAAAATTCGCAATACCAAGTATAAAATCTTATGATTCACGATTCAAATCTTACAATTTAATTCGTTCATACCTAAGTCAATTCAAAAGTAAAAATAAATCTAAATATCAACAAAACGATCAAATTTTACGATTTAAGAAAACTATAATTTATTATATTATTTATAATAAACTTGCGATAGTTACAGCTTCTGTCCCTATATTATATACATTTTTTAATATCGGTCCTGAAATCAGAAATGCCCCCAAGTGGAGTTCAATTTTCAATTTCCGAAAACCCACCTCCCTAGCTGAAAAAGTTCTGAAAATTGCAGAATCACCCCTATACTTGCTCCATCTTCTTAGCCGCTCCACCCAAATTGCAAATTTGATCCCAAAGTGGATCTCTCTTTCACTATCCAAAATATCCGCCACATTTACGAAAATTCCCAATACCTAGCACAAAATCTTATGATTTACGATTCAAATCTTACGATTCAATTCATTCATATCTATGTCGATTGAAATGTTAAAATAAATCTTCAATATCAATTAATCGGTCAAATTTACGATTTTTGGTCCCTATATTATTATACCTTTTTTTTTTTTTTTTTTTTTTTAATTTTGTTCCTTAAACCAGAAATGCACCCTAGTGGGGGTCAGTTTGTAATTTCTGAAAATCCACCTCGCTGATTTAAACAGTTTTGAAAATTGCAGAATCACCCGTATACTTGCTCCATCTTCCCACCAGCTCCACCCAAATTGCAAATTTAACCCCAAAATGGATCTCTCTTGCAATATCCAAAATATCCGCCACCAAAGCTGTATACTTTTACTACTCCTCACCTATAAACGCGTGCGACTCATTTACGAAAATTCGCAATACCGAATATAAAATCTTATGATTTACGATTCAAGTCTTACAATTTAATTCGTTCATACCGAAGTCATTTCAAAAGTAAAAATAAATCTTAAATATCAACAAAACGATCAAATTTTACGATTTACGATCTAAGAAAACTTTAATTTATTATATTATTATAATAAACTTATGATAATTACAGATTTGGTCCCAATATTATATATCATTTTTAATTTCAGTCCTTAAACCGGAAATGCCCCCAAGTGGAGTTCAATTTGTAATTTCCGAAAATCCACCTCCCTAGCTGAAATAGTTCTGAAAATTGCAGAATCACCCCTGTATTGCCTATACTTGCTCCATCTTCTTAGCCGTTCTACCCAAATTGCAAATTTGACCCAAAAGGGGATCTCTCTTTGACTATTCAAAATATCTGTCACATTTACGAAAATCCGCAATACCGAGCACAAAAATTTATGATTTCAAGTCTTACGATTCAATTCATTCATATTTGTGTCGAATGAAATGTTTTAATAAATCTTAAATATCAACTAATCGATACAAAATTACGATTTTTAATCCCTATATTATTATACCTTTTTTTTTAATATTGTTCCTTAAACCAGAAATGCACCCCAGTGGGAGTCAATTTGTAATTTCTGGACATTTACCTCGCTGACTGAAACAGTTTTAAAAATTGCAGAATCACCCCTGTTCTTACTCCATCTTCCCACCCGCTCCACCCAAATTGCAAATTTAACCCCAAAGTGGATCTCTCTTGAAATATCCGAAATATCCGACACCAACGCAGTATCCTTTGACTCCTCCTCATCTATAATCGCGTGTGACTCAGTTACGAAAATTCGCAATACCGAGTTTAAATCCTTATGATTTAAGATTCAACTCTAACGATTCAATTCGTTCATATTGAAAAATTAAAATAAATCTTAAATATCAACAAAACAATAAAATTTTACGATTTACGATTTAAGAAAACTTTAATTTATTATATTATTTATAATAAACTTATGATAATTACAGATTTGGTCCCTATATTATATACCATTTTTAATATCGGTCCTTAAACCGAAAATGCTCCCAAATGGAGGTAAATTTGTAATTTTCGAAAATCCACCTCCCTAGCTGAATCAGCTCTGAAAATTGCAGAATCACCCCTATACTTACTCCATCTTCTTAGCCGCTCCACCCAAATTGCAAATTTGACCCCAAGTGGATATCTCTATCACTATCCAAAATGTCCGCCACATTTAGGAAATTTCGCAATACCGAGCAAAAAATCTTATGATTTACGATTAAAATCTTACGATTCAATTCATTCATATCTATGTCGATAGGAATGTTAAAATAAATCTTACATATCAACTAATAGATCAAATTTTACGATTTGTGGTCCCTATATTATTGTACCTTTTTTTTTATTTTGTTCCTTCAACCAGAAATGCACCCAGTGGGGGTCTGTTGGCACCGGATTTCCACGAAGGAAGAAATCCGCCTCACTTGGGAAGTAAAGATTGGCTAAAGATTTGTTCCCATGTTTATTTTGGAAATATAGAGTCCTACCTTTGTAATACTTTAGGACTTAGATTTATTTCCTAGTACTTTATTCTTGTTAGGAATCTTTTATGGTTATCTAGATTAGAACTAGATATTGACTAGGATTCTGTTTCCTAGTTATTCGATTCCTTTGGAAGACAGGTCTTTGGAGGCCCATCTCACGCCTATATAAGGCTCCTCACCTCACAAAGACCGTGACACTTTTTTGGGAGAAAAATCACTCCGTTGCTTTGAAGAATCGCTGAAACGTTCTGCTGAACAGAACTGTGCCATCGTTGGATGTGTCAACATATACAGATTGGCTGTATAGATCTCTTGGGAGATCAACCGCGTCACTGAAGGGAGTTCAGGCCACAAAGGAGTTCTAGGCACGCGGTGTGGAGCTGCTGTTGGAAGAAACACGAAGTTCGAGTTGTGTACAAGAACGGCATATTACATAAAGAGGGAGTCTTTAGTGTTTTTAATAAGTCCTATTAATGTACACTGTAAATCTGAACTAGTGAAATCGTGTTTGCAGATCCACGTGGATGTAGGGCACAATTGTGTCTGAACCACATTAATTCTTGTGTTTTGTTTATTTACTTTAAGTAGAGTATTACTGTGACAACACAAGATTTATAGTTGTAACTGTATACTGTTTCTACAACTTAACTGTTACAACTTAGATCAACTGATTTCTATAGGCATATAAATCAACAATTGGCATCAAGAGCCTCTCACTAGATATACATAGTGTGTGATTTTGGGAATTTGATTTATTTGCCATTTATTATTCGTAGGTACTATGAGTTCTCATATGGAAGGAGGTTCCACGACTCGCCCACCACTACTCACGGGAACCAACTACTCCTATTGGAAGACTAAGATGAAGATGTTCATAAAATCAATGGATGAAGATGCATGGCGAACAGTGTTAACTGGATGGAAGCGACCCGTTGCCACAGATGAGAAAGGGATTGAAACTGAGAAGCATGAGAAAGACTGGAGCAAAGCCGAACAAATTGCAGCAAACATGAATTCCAAGGCCTTGAATGCTATATTCAATGGAATTGATATCAATCAATTCAAGATAATCTCTGCGTGTGAGTGTGCTAAAGAAGCATGGGAGAAACTCCAAACAGCGTACGAGGGAACTGCTTCAGTCAGACTGTCCAAACTTCAAATGCTTGCCACCCGGTTTGAGGATCTTCGTATGGAAGAAAATGAGACCGTGAGCGAATTCAACTCCAAATTATGTGACATATCAAACGAAGCTCATGGCCTTGGTGAAACTTATCCTGAAGTTAAACTTGTACGAAAAGTGCTCAGATCCATGCCAGACAGATTCGCGTACAAGATCACTGCCATAGAGGAAGCAAGTGATGTGGACTCATTGCGACTTGAGGACCTGATTGGAAATCTACAAACTTTTGAAAACAAGTTGAACATCAGCAGAATGGACAAGGAAAGGAAAATCGCCCTGCAGTCTGTATCGGACACCACAACATCTGTGCCTACTGCTCCTATGTCAGCACTTGAAGTCAAGCTCACAAAATCCATGTCCTTAATAGCAAAAAATTTCGGAAGATTCATCAAGAAAAATGGACATCCTACAAACTCTGAGAGAAAACCCAGGACATCTACAGATAAGCCAGAAGTCAAGAAGGGAATTCGATGTAGAGAATGTCATGGTTATGGTCATATCCAAGCAGAATGTGCTAACACACTAAAAAAACAAGGAAAATCACTTGCCACAACTTGGAGTGATGACACCTCAGAGTCACCAAGGATTTGTTGAAATATTGGCAGGACTATGATGGTGAAAGAGCAAAAAGGGTGAATCACAGAAGCCACACTTGAGGACATCACGTGCGCAGAACCGCCACATCTCAGGTATGTCACACAGGAAAATGAAAATTACGAAAATCTAAATATGTCTTTTCTGGCCACAGGGAGTGACGAATCAGAAGGTGAAGGTGAAGAGTCCATCCAACAATTTCAAAAACAATTGGATGATCTCCTGAAGCAATGTCATGAAGTTAGTAATGAAAATAAACTCCTGAAAGAAAGAATCAAAGAACAAGAGGAAGAAAACAAAGGAGTTATCACAAAACTGAATGACAGGATTGATGAACTTGAGATGGAGATTGAAGTCTTTGAAGTGGAACAAGACTTTGCACAAAGAGACATCGACAATCTCAAAGATTTGTTGAAATATTGGCAGGACTATGATGGTGAAAGAGCAAAAAGGGTGAGGAAAAATCTTTTTCCAAACGTACATGCTAATGATCACCAAGATGTTTCACCGCCTGTTAGCACAGTGTTTGATGCCTCTGTCAGTAAGTTAAATCGCACTGCATTTCTTCCCTCTAATAGATTAGATGAAATCATAAATGCTCATCCTTCCAATTCCAAAAGAATTGGGTTAGGGTATACTGATGGACAATCTAATGCTAACACTGGGTCAAACTAAAAAATCAGATTTGTCAATTCCACATCTTCTTGTGTGAACAACCAAACCTATCCTACTAAGTTTATTCCTATCTGTCACTTCTGTCACAAAATAGGGCATGTTAGGCCTAAATGCTTTAAAAGATGGAAATTGATAAATAAACAGTTAGCATATCAGACATCCAAATCCGCTGCGTGGGTTACTTACTCTCAAAGTAACAACTCTCATAAACAAAGGATGACAAATGATAGTACTAACTGCTGGTCAGCTATTTTATCTTTAAATGCATGTGCTACTAACTCTTGGTATTTTGACAGTGGATGCTCCAAACACATGACAGGTGAAAGGAATTTCTTATCAAATCTGCATAACATGTCTAGTGGACAGGTTACTTTTGGAGATGGAAATAAGGCTTATGTAAGGGGAAAAGGAGACTTAAATGTTGGAGGGTTGCCAAACTTGAACAATGTTCTGTATGTGGAAGGTTTGAAATCAAATCTTCTGAGTGTAAGTCAGTAGTGTGATCTATACGACTCTGTATTGTTCACAAAGCGTAAGTGTGAAGTATTTGATGAAAGCAAAAATTGTGTTCTAACTGGATACAGGTCATCAGACAATTGCTACAAAATTGATCAGATTGACAAATCGGATCATTGTCATCACACTTCTTCTGATCTCACTGATCTCTGGCATCATAAACTAGGTCATTTAAATTTTCATGATCTAATCCGTCTTGTTAATACAGGTTGCGTGAAAGGGATACCCCAACTGAAGACTGACACACCTGAGTCATGTGGTGACTGTCCTCTGGGAAAACAAGTACGGACATCTCACAAGAACACAGATCATGCAGGGACTAGCAGGACCTTGGAACTCATTCACATGGATCTAATGGGACCAATGCAAACCGAGAGCATTGGTGGAAAAAGGTATGTTCTAGTTTGTGTTGATGATTTCTCAAGGTTCACTTGGGTACGCTTCATTAGGGAAAAGTCAGATACCTTTTATGAGTTCAAAACTCTGTGCAAGAAATTGCGAATTGAAAAATTCAGCAATATTGGAAGAATTCGAAGCGATCATGGGAGAGAGTTTGAAAATTCTTCATTCACAAAATTTTGTGATAAACACGGTATCTCCCACGAATTCTCAGCACCAAAGACACCACAGCAGAATGGTGTGGTAGAAAGAAAGAACAGAACTCTCCAAGAAATGACTCGCGTAATGCTCATCTCAGCAAGAGTGGCCACAAAGTTCTGGGCTGAAGCTATGAGCACTGCCTGCTACACCATAAACCGTGTACACCTCAGACCAGGTACCAAGAAAACTCCATATGAAGTATGGAAAGGTAAGAAGCCTAACTTAAGTTACTTTCATGTCTTTGGGTGTGAATGTTACATCCTGAACGATAGAGAACAACTCGGTAAGTTCTCTGCAAGAGGAGACAAAGGTACCTTTCTTGGTTACTCTTTAAACAGCAGGGCATATCGCGTTTATAATGAACGTACAATGACTGTTATGGAATCCATTAATGTAACATTTAACGAAGTTTTATCTGCAGAAATGGATGAGGAAGACGCTAATCCTGGAAAAACCATTGTACCAGTACAAACGCCAGGCGTCAGCACAGAGGAAGTGACGGCAGTGAAGGAAAGCACAGAAGGCGTGCCAGCAGCGAAGGAAAGCACAGAAGAAAGAAAAAGACCATCAAAACGAGTTGTAAAAAATCATCCTTCTGAACAGGTGATAGGAGAATTTGATGAAGGTATGAAAACTCGAAATAAGCCCAAAGTTGATTACCAAGAAATGGTCAGGTATGTTTGCTATACTTCTACTATAGAACCAAAAAACATCAAAGAAGCAATTCTTGATGAGTATTGGGTACAAGCTATGCAAGAGGAACTTGAGCAGTTCACTCGACATGAAGTGTGGGAACTTGTTCCACGACCCGACCAGGTAAACGTTATAGGTACAAAATGGGTGTTCAAAAACAAAACGGACGAACTTGGTAATATAACTCGCAACAAAGCTCGTCTTGTTGCTCAAGGGTACACCCAAATTGAAGGAGTAGATTTTGACGAAACATTCGCTCCGGTAGCTCGTCTTGAGTCAATACGTCTTTTACTCTCAGTTGCTTGTGCTTTAAAGTTTAAACTCTTCCAAATGGATGTAAAAAGTGCGTTTTTAAATGGTCTCTTAAATGAAGAAGTGTATGTCGAACAACCAAAAGGTTTTCAAGATCCACTCAAACCTCAACATGTCTATAAACTTAAAAAGGCCCTATACGGTCTCAAACAAGCCCCTAGGGCTTGGTATGATCGACTTACGACCTTTCTAGTTGAAAAAGGATATAGAAGAGGTGGGGTAGATAAAACACTATTTGTCAAAAATTTTAAAAACGAAATCCTTTTGGCTCAAATCTATGTGGACGATATTGTTTTTGGGTCTACTTCTGACCACAAGAAAGATGAGTTTATCTCTCAAATGTCAAACGAATTTGAAATGAGTATGGTTGGAGAGCTAACTTACTTTCTTGGATTGCAGGTAAAGCAGATGAAGGATGGAATTTTCATCACACAAAGCAAGTATGCCAAAAATCTGGTAAGTAAATTTGGGTTAGATAATGCAAAACCTCTAAAAACTCCGATGAGTCCTACTGAAAAGTTGGGACGCGACTGTGAGGGCACAGACGTGGATCCCACATTATACAGGAGTATGATTGGAAGTTTACTTTATCTTACTGCCAGTTGACCTGACATCTGTTTCAGTGTAGGAGTATGTGCTAGGTACCAATCAAATCCTAAAGAAAGTCACTTAAGTGCAGTCAAACGCATCATACGATACGTGAGTGGAACTCTTGAACTAGGAATATGGTACTCCAAAGATACTAATACTTGTCTTGCAGGATACAGTGATGCTGACTGGGCAGGAGATGTGGATGACAGAAAAAGTACTACTGGAGGCTGTTTCTACATGGGAAACAACCTAGTATCTTGGTACAGTAAGAAACAAAACTGCATCTCTTTATCAACAGCTGAATCTGAGTACATAGCTGCAGGTAGTTGTTGCACTCAACTTCTTTGGATGCAACATATGTTGAATGACTATGGCTTTCATGAAAAACTCGTTCATATATTCTGCGATAATGAAAGTGCCATAAATATCTCAAAAAATCCTGTCCAGCATTCTAGAACCAAACACATAGATCTTCGACACCATTTCATCAGGCAATTAGTTGAGCAGAAACGTGTGACTATAGAGTATGTGTCCACAGACAATCAATTAGCTGATATTTTTACAAAGCCCCTCGATTTCCTTAGGTTTGATTCCTTGCGTAAAGCGCTTGGGATTTGCCATGTGCAAAACTGAATTTTCTATGATACGTGCAATTAAAGTTTGTGTCCGGATTGCACTTGAATTTTTTAATCGGACATTATATGTGTCACCTACAAATGTGACATCACTGTTTTTGGACTAGGAATGATTGGAGGTTCATTTTGACTAATTGTTTGTGTGTTAGTTTTGGTGAATTAATTTTTGTTTCCACAGATAACCATGATAGAAGTGTGCTGCCCCCTCTATCGGGAGTGATCAATGACTATGACCTCATTCATCTAAAAGATCATACCTCTATTGGGAGAATTATGCTACCGCATATGCATCTCTGACTTCTATTTAAAAGCTATGTGGATTCTTAAGGAAGTTGCCCTCCTAATGTTTGCTTGAACATCATATCAACAAAAAAAAGGGAGGAGAAGAAAAATTAGTTCGAACTCAAAAAAAAAAAAAAAAAAAAAAAAAAAGAGGGGTTGGGATGATATTCAAGCATATATTAGGAAATTCTCCTTGAAGTCCACGATCGAATTGCTGTGCTAATCGCATATGCATTCATAACCCTTAAAATTTACCTAAATTATGGTTTCTTGAGTATGGTCATGGGGTTATAGTTATATCGTGCATCCAAGAGTTTGCTAGGTGGCCTTCTATTGTGATTCTCTTTAAGATTATCTAATTAATTCATGAAAACCAAGCCCTCAACTTTTAATCTTGTGATCTTCTTGATTTTCTTTTCCTTAAAAAGTTTTTTTTTCCTTTTAAATTTTTTTTTAAATCTTTGGGCTTTGTGAATTTTTGGCTCTAGTTGTCTCTGGCCACGTGGCTATAAGCCATGTCATCTGCCTTCTTTATTTTTTGATGTTTCGTGTGGAGAATATCTTGCTTGTTATTGGTGGCGGATTTTGTGGGATCTTATTCTGATTTGAAAATATCCAGTATCCGAAGAGTCCTCTCTTTTTCTGCCTATTTTCTCGGTCCCTGTGCTTTAAATATCCGCCTCTTTTAGGGTTTGCTTCTCACACTTTATTCTTTCTCTTCTTTTCTTCCGCCGTTCCTTTTCTATTTTCTTGTTTTTCTCTGTATTCACTATTCACCATGGGCAAGAATCGATCTGCTGAGGGCTCCAAGAAACGACGCCACACTCCATCTGCCTCGCCTGCTGAGAAGAAGTCCAGAAAATCTTCAAAGAAAGTCCGCCCTACTGTTGTGGAAATCTCTCCTGTTCCCGTCACCACAGATCTGGACCCCGTCCCTTCTCCTGTGGCTTCACCATCACCAAGTCTCAAGACAAGTGATGTGCCTGACCCTGTCGACACCGGCGTGGCTGTTCTTGACGGTGATAGCCTCTCTGGAACTCCACAAGATGATCTGCCCTCAGATCCAGAGGTTGCCCCCCACAGTGTTGAGTTTCCTGTTCAACTCCGCCGCTCCAATCGAAAGAACGAAGGCCCATCTGCCTCCTCTCCTGCCTCCGTGTCTGAAGGTCAACAATCCTCTTCTTCTGAGCCTATTCCTGAGGATGACCCTTTGCGTTCTGAATCCTCTGATTCATCTGTGGGCTCTCAACTCTCTGCTGGTAACTGTTTCTCTCCTCTCTTCTATTCCGCTCTTGCTAAAGAAAATTGGGATAGTATGAGTAAGCGTGCCAGCTCTCCTGAGCGTGTTTTGTCTAGGTCTGTCTTACCTTTGTCTGGGATTTTCCGTCTTCTAAAAACTCAAGGGTTGCTTGGCACTATTGTGAGTGCACAACCTTTTGAACGATCTGTTATTGTTGAGTTCTATGCCAATCTTTCTGATTGCTTTTCTGTTGTGGGGTCTCGTGGGTATGGGAAAGTGTATGTGAGGGGGTCTTTCTATTCTGTGACACCTGCCTTGATTAATGATTTTTATAAATGTCCAAACGAGGTTTCTTCCAAACCCTCTGTTTCCAAAGACACTCTGGCCTCTGTCCTCACTGCCAAAGTTCTGAAAAAATGGCCTGGTCCAAAGTCGGCTTTTCATGTGTCTAAGCTGACTCAGCTGTACTCAGTCCTCTTTAAAATAGGCATTTCCAACTGGTTTCTCACTACTCACAATGCTACTCTCAATCCCACCCAAGCTGAGTTTTTATGGTGCATCACTCACGACTTCAAGATCAATATTGGTGAATTAATTTTCACTCAGATTGGTGCCTTAGCCAATTCCCGCACCGAGCGTGAGCATCTGCCGTTTCCTTCTCTGATCTACCAGCTTCTGATCAAACAAGGCCTGCCCACTCGTGATGCCACTCTACTGGACCCTCCTGGCCGTCCAATCACTATCCACAGTAAGGTCCTTTCTGAACATTTTGCTGATCTGCCTCCTGTCGATCCTACTGTTGTTCAGACGGTCCCACGTGTGAAGAAGGCTCCTATAGTGGCTGCCTCTGTTCCCATTGTAGCTGCCTCTATTCCGCCGCCAGTTGATGTGGTCACCAAGGATGAGCTCACTCGTTTTCAGGAGTCTATCCAGGCTCAGCTAGCTCAAGGGTTTGCCTCTATTCAAGATCAGCTGCTTAGGACTTTGGCACATTCTGGTCAGAAAGGGGGAGTAGCAACAACTCCAACTCATGCGGCTTCCACCAAGACCAAAGATAAAGGCAAAAAGCAGGCATCCCTCCTCACTCCTCCATAGCCCAGCTCTCGTGATGATGATGATTTGTTCTCTGGCTTTAGTTACTAAAGCAGAGAATTGTGTTTCTCGTTTTTATGTTTTTTTTCTTAAAAACTATCTGCTATTACTTTTGGTCTGTAATAGCTTAGTATTGTTTTCTTTTTGCATCTCTGACTCTATGTGTTATCTCTTTATGCGTTATCTCTTTATCTGCATTGATAACTGTTTTTGAGTTAATTTTGGAGTGATTATATATCTCTCTCTTATTTGTCTCACTGCAGGAAATACTTAAGTAGCACTGCTATTGTGCTAACAGTATGTGATATTATGTGCTAACAGTCTGTGATGCAGGGGGAGTGCTAACAGTCTGTGATGCAGGGGGAGTTCTTGGTAAACATGGGTTCTGACCAAATCTATGCCAAAGGGGGAGATTGTTGGCACCGGATTTCCACGAAGGAAGAAATCCGCCTCACTTGGGAAGTAAAGATTGGCTAAAGATTTGTTCCCATGTTTATTTTGGAAATTTAGAGTCCTACCTTTGTAATACTTTAGGACTTAGATTTATTTCCTAGTACTTTATTCTTGTTAGGAATCTTTTATGGTTATCTAGATTAGAACTAGATATTGACTAGGATTCTGTTTCCTAGTTATTCGATTCCTTTGGAAGACAGGTCTTTGGAGGCCCATCTCACGCCTATATAAGGCTCCTCACCTCACAAAGACCGTGACACTTTTTTGGGAGAAAAATCACTCCGTTGCTTTGAAGAATCGCTGAAACGTTCTGCTGAACAGAACTGTGCCATCGTTGGATGTGTCAACATATACAGATTGGCTGTATAGATCTCTTGGGAGATCAACCGCGTCACTGAAGGGAGTTCAGGCCAGAAAGGAGTTCTAGGCACGCGGTGTGGAGCTGCTGTTGGAAGAAACACGAAGTTCGAGTTGTGTACAAGAACGGCATATTACATAAAGAGGGAGTCTTTAGTGTTTTTAATAAGTCCTATTAATGTACACTGTAAATCTGAACTAGTGAAATCGTGTTTGCAGGTCCACGTGGATGTAGGGCACAATTGTGTCTGAACCACATTAATTCTTGTGTTTTGTTTATTTACTTTAAGTAGAGTATAACTGTGACAACACAAGATTTATAGTTGTAACTGAATACTGTTTCTACAACTTAACTGTTACAACTTAGATCAACTGATTTCTATAGGCATATAAATCAACAGGGTCAATTTGTAATTTCTGGAAATCCACCTCCCTGGCTGAAATAGTTTTTAAAATTGAAGAAACAACCCTATCTTTACTCCATCTTCCCAGCCGCTCCACCCAAAATGCAAATTTAACCCCAAAGTGGATATCTCTTGCAATATCCGAAATATCCGCCACCAACGCAGTATGCTTCTACTCCTCCGCGATTATATCAACTATAATCGCGTGTGATTCATTTACGAAAATTCGTAATGCCGAGTTTAAATTTTTATGATTTAGAACTCAAATCTTACAATTCAATTCGTTCATACCTAAGTCGATTCAAAAGTAAAAGTAAATCTTAAATATCAACAAAACGATTACATTTTACGATTTAAGATTTAACAACTTTAATTTATTATATTTTTTTTAATAAACTTATGATAACTACTGATTTAGGCCATGTATTATATACCCTTTTTAATATCAGTTCTTCAACTGGAAATGCCCCCCAAGTGGAGGTCAATATGTAATTTCCGAAAATCCACCTCTCTGGCTAAAACAATTATGAAAATTGCATAATTACCCCTATACTTACTCCATCTTCCTAGCCGCTCCACCCAAATTGCAAATTTGACCCCTAAGTGGATTTCTCTTTCACCATCCAAAATATCCGCCACATTTATGAAAATTCGTAATACCGAGCACAAAATCTTATGATTTACGATTCAAATCTTACGATTCAATTCAGTCATATCTGTGTCGATTGAAATGTTAAAATATATCTTAAATATCACTTAATCGGTCAAATTTTACGATTTTTAATCCCTATATTATTATACTTTTTTAATATTGTTCCTTAAAAGAAATGCACCCCTGTGGGGGTCAATTTGTCATTTCTGGAAATTTACCTCGCTGACTAACACAATTTTAAAAATTGCAGAATCACCCCTATACTTACTCCATCTTCCCACCCGCTCCACCCAAATTGCAAATTTAACCCCAAAGTGTATCTCTCTTGCAATATCCGACACCAACCCAGTATGCTTTGACTCCTCCTCATCTATAATCGTGTGTGACTTATTTACGAAAATTCGCAATACCAAGTTTAAAATCTTATGATTTAAGATTCAATTCGTTCATACCCAAGTCGATTCAAAAGTTAAAATAAATCTTAAATATCAACAAAACAATAAAATTTTACAATTTACGATTTAAGAAAACTTTAGTTTATTATATTATTTATAATAAACTTGCGATAATTACAGTTTTGGTCCCTATATTATGTACAATTTTTAATATCGGTCCTTAAATCGGAAATGCCCCCAAGTGGAGCTCAATTTGTAATTTCCGAAAATCCACCTCTTTGGCTGAAACAGTTCTGAAAATTACAGAAGCACCCCTATACTTACTCCATCTTCCTAGCCGTTCCACCCAAATTGCAAATTTGACCGCAAAGTGGATCTCTCTTTCATTATCCAAAATATCCGCCACAATTACGAAAATTAGCAATATCGAGCACAAAATCTTATGAT
>NW_012194819.1:3175536-3202927 GCF_000504015.1 Erythranthe guttata
ATATGTTTTGGCTAAATCGACTATCACGTTTGTGTATTTGCAGATCTGTTATAATCGCATACCGCATTCGAGCACTAAATCAGTGATATTGCAACAATTGATGGGCAGGACATCCACCAGAAGTGATATCGTCGTTGGCCGCCGCCGTCGCCGTCGCCGTCACTGCTCCAATCTAGGGTTACTCGAATATAGGATTACTCAAATCTAGGGTTTTGATAATTCTTCGGCCCATAGTTGATTAACGAGATGCATAGTCGAATTACATCTGTATTAATATACTATCCCATATCATTTAGTAGACTATCCCACTGATATAATTTTACTATGGATCTCGTTAATCGACTATGGGCCGAAGAATCATCAAAACCCTAGATTTGAGAAGTGACGGCGGCGGATTTGTGTTTTAAAATTAATAGACTATCTCATATCTTTTAATAGACTATCCCATGTATCTAATTCGACTATGGGTTTAGTTAAATGACTATTGGAAAAAATAATAATATATATGGAAACTGAATAATATGTTTGTTTGAAATACTAATCAATCAGGGTAATTTTCCTTATTATATGAAAACGATTAGGGTAAATAATGATATATATGAAAAAATAATAATATATATGGAAACTGAATAATATGTTTGTTTGAAATACTAATCAATTAGGCTAATTTTCCTTATATCATGTATTAGACTATCTTATTCATCTAATTCGACTATGGATCTCGTTAATCGACTATGGATTCCGTATTATTCAACCACATAGTATATTAATAATTTCAATATAGTACATTGATCTGCTATGATAGTATATTACGATTATAGTAGTGATATGAATTGTGTTACAAACAATATACCACTGAAATGACAAGAACATTGAGAACAACACCAACGTAAAGTATTCCAACATAACCAATAAAATAGTACATTAATAATCTCATAATTTCAATCTAGGGTTTTGATAAAATACATAAAACACATCATAACACAATAAAATCAATATGTCGAGTTAAAAAACTCTAGTACATTAATAATCTCATAATAGTATAATAAAATGATAATGGTAGTATCATACGATATTCATAATAGTATACTACTGTATTACAACGGTTTAAAACTTAATCGAAGTTACCGAGCCATTACATCGTAAACACCTCTTTATAGCAACCAACCCACCAAACCTCAACAAAATACTTACGAAATTCGCCATCGAAAAAACCTAAAATCATGAAACAAAATAAAAAATGCAGAATACTAAAAAATGATTAAATAGACTGCAAATACATTTGAATGACAATACATTAATATCATCAAAAATAAACTTAAAATGCAAAATCCATACGCTAATTTAAAAAAGACTACGAACTATATTTTAATGTACTACCCAGCACACTTAAATCGGCTATTATAAACAAATAAACCAACTATCGATCGGGATAAAAAACATGAACTCGACCACAGCGGACAATTATTCCGATTATTGCATAAACCAACTACGAAGCTCATATAAAACAACTCTGGTCCGATCTGCGTGAAGCATCCTCTTCTAACTCTGTCAATCCTCTTCCAAACAAACATCATCCGCCAAAAATAACGATGTATATATGACGACGTAATTTTGTTAAAAAACGTTCTACTTCATAGAATCAAGTATCAACACAACCCTTAAAATTTCTAACCACCGTAATCGACAATCCTAGACATTGAGCGAAAAATAAAAACGAATAACGCATTCATACCCGGTTAACAACGTCCAACAACGAAAGCTCAAATTCGATCCTATTTCAACGACGGTGCAGAAATCTTCAAAGATGATAAAGAACCGCTGGAACGCTGAAGAGAACCTTCGAAAAATATTGTACACGATTTGATATAACGGCCAATGATCTCACGTAATTTTATTCCGTGATTTTAGGCAACGTATCAGCAAATCTCAAATCACGTAGTAAAGGAAATAAATGCCTTTTAAAAAATAAAACAGGGGTATTAAAGGAAAATTATATAATATATTTGCCAAGTTGGCAAAATTGGATCTATCTCAAAAAGGGGAAAAAAAATTGGATCCACCTCATTAGAAAATATGAACAAGGGGTTATCCCTAATAAACCCTTGAAATTAAACAAAACATCATTCAACACCAGAATTCGAGCACTAATTAATTACCATCATTAATTGATTTCATCTTGATATATGGAAATTAAATTCCAATATTTTTTGAACTACAGAGTAACAAATATTAATTCGAGATTAAAAAAATATTAGGTTTGGTGTAGTACCATGAAATGGTCGAGGTCTTTATCGTCGAGGGGGTGTTGACCTTGTCCGAGAACGGAGTACTTAGCCACCACCTTGTCACGGACTTGTTCCCTCAACAAAGAACCGTACGGCCTTAGCTCCTTCTCGCCCCTCGCGATAGCTAAGTCAGCCTCTCCCGAATTGTGTTGCGAATACTTAAGTGATGGAAAACGAAGAAAGAAAGTAAGAAGACAAGAGAGTTGGTAGAAGAATACTTTATTGTTGGATTTCTTGAATATGTGTTGGATGATTACAAATGAGGTCCCTACCTCTATTTATACAAGACCACCTCATCAATGGACGGTGGAGATCTATATGATCTAACGGTTGGGAGTGAAACAATCCCTTAAATGTCTCTACCTACCACCACCTACCTCTACCTACCAAAAATGGCTCTACCTACCACTATACAATTGGGCCAACTTGGGCCTAACCCTACTTGGGCTAATTCTTGGATTTTTTAACATCCCCAACTCAAGGGAAATCGGCAAGGGGTTGGGTCAAAACTCGCGGGCCGTGACAACCTGCTGCGACTGCGCCAGCTGGGCGTCAATGTTGGAATTATTTCAATAATTATGTGGGCTCACATATGTGACGTAAATGTGTATGGCTATCTAAAAGAAAGTCCAAATTAATTATGATCTAATAAAGATTATTGGGTTGGACTTATGGGTATTAAACTATAATTATGGGCCTAATGTGTAGAGACAATTAGGGCTTAGTTGTGATTTATTGATGGGGCTGAATCACAATTATAATATAACTAGACTCTACAGTTATATAAAGGGTCGTGGTCCCCAAAGAAACGCAACTATTCCGTCTCTTCTAAAATCCATCGTTAGAGAGAAAAATATGATAAGTCATTGTTCTTCACTAAGGTATATTTAGGAGAAACATTAAGTGCTGCAATATGTTATGTTTTAAAAGGGGAAATTTAAAATATTTTAAGGATGTTGAGTTTGAGGGGATAAATTTAGATTATAGACATTGTCTTTAAAGATAAGTCAATTCGATTCCTAATACTGCTTTTGACAATGTACATGTCTTTATACTTGTCATTGTTTGAAAAGTAGATTTGGAGATTTGATAAGACAATGTTGAACAATTCCCAAATCAAGTCTTGATAATTGTTACTTAAAGAGCAAACTCAACAACCTTAAAATAATAAAGCATTAAAGATGAGTTGAAATTTAGAATGACAAGACATTAAGATCTTATCAAATTGCCATAAGATGTGAATTTGGTTACAAATAATTGAGACCAAATATAATTCAAATGGGCAATATTGGAAGATATATGGTACGTTTAGTCATTAAATATTTCACTCATATCGACTCTATTAAGAGATTTATGGACACAAGAAATATGTTTCTCAAATAGTAATAATTTTGGAACAATAAAGTGTAACCATAAAATTTTAAAGATTTGAAGGATATTGATTGCAAACTAAAGTAGTCCATTAATGAAATTAAAATTTCCGTTAATGATGTTACAATCCTAAGCTAATTATCTCATATGTAGTTTGAGATAAATAAAGTTAATGATTATACATGCTCAAGGATCAGTGGGAGATAATCTCACAACAAAGGAGACTTGTTTAGTCTCAATTCAATGCCCAATAAATATTTTAAATAAAAGAATGTACGCATTTGGTTAAGGTGTGCATAAAGATAGGCAGATATCTGAATAACCCTATGAAGTGGATCATTTAGCAAAGCAGCCAAATGGGTTATACAGTAATTATAGGGAATGTAAGTTATATACATATGCTCATTTATCAAAATCAGATATTTTGGGAGATCGGTGGTTTATTCATGATTTTGATTTTTATGATGCGTATAAAGTATAGATCCATTTTGGTTAATGTAAACCTAAGTGATTGAGCTATTTTGACATGGGTGTTCAACAAACACGTTAAGCTCTTTTCACGATGGTTGAGAATTTATGGTAATTTTTTGCATCTTATTTTAGAATATAGCTATAAACTTTTGTCACTAGGCTGCACATTTTGTTTTGTATTAAAGTTAAATGATGACAATATTTAACAGCTATAATTTTGAACAACAAGAAGAGCTTGTAAAGTTCTTAGTTGTGAAGGGTACAGAGTGAACAATACATAGAGCATTTTAAGATAAACTCCACAAATGCGGATCCGCTTACTAAAGGATTGACACACAAGGTATTTCATGAGCATTGCTCATGTAGGTGTTATATCATTTAAGGATATTATGGTTCAGTGGGAGTTTCTATGTATGTGTATATATGAATACATTTTGGTAGCTCTATGATATGTTTGGACACAAAGTTGTGTATTTAGTTTTCTGCAGAAACAAAGTATTTGGTTGCGCTTTGTACAATTATGTTAAGGTTTGGTATCAATATAGTTTAAAGTAGGACCAGTTGGAAATAGGCATGTTAAGATCACATTATATGTAATTTCCATGCTACACACCATAATTTGATCTATGTCGTTTGGCTATATTGGTATACGTGATTACTGTTGGGTTTAGACACGATCAATGTGACGAAAGCCTCTTTAGTCCTTTATTATATGGTAAATGGACGAGATTGTAAGGAATGCCTTTTTATATGATAGCAATATTTGAGCTCATAAGGTGTACACATTTATAAGGTATATAGCATATGTGGCCCAAGTGGGAGATTGTTGGAATTATTTTGAATAATTATGTGGGCTCACATATGTGACATAAATGTGTATGGCTATCTAAAAGAAAGTCCAAATTAATTGTGATCTAATAAAGATTATTGGGTTGGACTTATGGGTATTAAACTATAATTATGGGCCTAATGTGTAGAGACAATTAGGGCTTAGTTGTGATTTATTGATGGGGTTGAATCACAATTATAATATAACTGGACTCTACAGTTATATAAAGGGTCGTGGTCCCCAAAGAAACGCAACCATTCGGTCTCTTCTAAAATCCATCGTTAGAGAGAAAAATAAGGAACTGCGGATTCTTTGGAAGACCTATCCCAAATCCATCGTTAGAGAGTTATTGAGTGAGTTTATATATTCGTGTTGATTGAGTGAGTAATATATTTTTATCTCCTCTCCACTACTCCTCCTCTCTATTTTAAGTTATTCCGCTGCGTGTTTTCACTCTATATTATTAAACCGATCCAACACAAAGCAGTTCATTTGACTACCTTTTATTGCTTTCATATCTTCATGTTTATCATGCAATTGTAGGTAGAGTACGAGCTTTCAAGAGGTGTTAGTGTGAGAAGCAAGCTGAACATGGAGGATGAGTATGTTCTGATTCTCAATTAGTTACTTTTTATATATCTATACTACTTATAAAAGTGGGAATAGTAGGGTGGTTTCTTCCATTTTTTGGTTGTCCTAAAAATACCCTCCAAAACAACCAATAGCTTAAGGACACATCAAGGGTAAAAATAAACATCGACTTTTTTATCGAGGAAATATAATATTTAAATTTTAAATATATTACATCGACTTTTTAATTGATTAAATTTATAGCATCATTATTCGATTATTTTTATCCAATAAAAAGAGATATATTAAGGGTATTATTATATTTTAAATGATACTATAAATACAAATTATTATTATACAGACATGAATAAAAGTAACCGACTTTGTTTAGGAATTAATAAGAATTTGGACAGTCAGCAAATAAATATATAAAAAGGAGAATGATGCAACATTATTTCCTCTTGCTCCATTCGTTTATATTCAGTTGATATAATAATAATTATTAAACTATTGTATTTAGATCTCCGCTCGCTAATTGATAAATATCTTCATGCATGTTAAAGTAGAACATATAATTTCATCTTCTATAATCATCTAATGTAAGTTTGGACAAATGTATCTCATTCAAAAAGTTATTTTACATCATCGATATGCACTATCACTTTCTACTAGACTTTTCTAAATTATATACTGCATTTGGTCGAATGGATTAAATTTAGTTGAAGATTATAAATAGAACGTTGGGATGATAATAAATTTCATACTGTAAGTTGGATTCGACTTTTAATTTCTATTTTGCTACCATTTATATTACTGGTTTCTGATGTTGCTGGGCACATGAATTTTGAATTCCATAGTCTATTTTAAAATAAAAGACTTGGATATAATAAATTGCATTATGCAAGTTGAATTTGACTTTTAATTTCTATGTTGCTACTATCTACAGTACTTGTTTAATCTCTTTAGGTTATTTTATTGGCATCAACTTCCCTATAATTTTTTTTAGTTTTATAAAAGTGAGAATATCGAGAGGGGGTTCTTCTATTTTTTATGGACAAAATACCCTTTGGAATTAAGTTTGTAAAATAATTCGGTAAATACAAACCAATTAGCAAATATAAATTAATTAGCTAGCATGAACATGAATATATATAGTAACCGACAGGATGGTGTTTTGTTTGATTCAAGGGTACAAAAAGAACACCTTTCACTTAGAGAGAATTTCATAAAACTACCATTTAAGTGGCTACCTAAGAGCGTATATAGGGGAAGAAGAAGGTCCTATAGGACTAATTGAAATTTCATGTAAATAGGGACATAAAAAAATATTGCGTAAACAAATTAAAAATCTTCACGTGACTACCATTCAAGAAGGTCTTATAGGATTGAGTGAAATTCTTACATTGAGTCAATAATTGAAGGCTCAGTTCAATTACTACTTGCATTTAATCATACTTTCATAATCTTTTTTTTTTTTTTGGGTAATTATTTTTGAAGTAGACTCATCTAATTATTTATTCATAAAATTAATTTTCTATTAGTTAAAGAAAAACTTGAAAAAAATATTTACAGTCCATGTAGTGAAGGAATTTCAATAAAGACTAATAAGTAATACCATCTCAATTGTAAATGTATGTCTAATATAAGTTCATTTTGTTATTGTTGTAATATACGCGTATATGCATTTGAAGTGTATTCATAACGATTTTTGCACAGAGAGGGTATAATCGATTTTCTCTCTAATTGTTTCTAATTTAGTCTTCAGATAAATCACCATGTTAAATAAAAACAAAATATAAATATAAATAATTGATCGCATAAAATTATTTTCACTAAATAATGCAAATCGATAAAATAAATGACAATGCTAGAATTTGCAAATAGGAGTGTCAACAAAAGTTGTTTACTTCGAAGAGGAAGAATAATAAATATTACAATAATATATAACTTTATGTTACGAAGAGAAATCACTTATGCAAATTCAAGAAAAAATATGAAGATTTGTTTTATTTATTTTTCTTTGGAACTATGTGCCAACTCAAGATCAAGCAAAATAATGTAACACCAAAATTTACATTCAAAAAATAAATTTGAAATTGTACAATTTTTAATTATATATATATATAGTGTTGTGGACTAAGCTTCAGTATTTATATTTTTATTAAAAACACGAACTACAGTACAACTTTTACATGTTCCAGTTTTAGGTGGAGAAGGTTTGCTTTATTTCAGTGATTAAATCTAAGAAGTATACACTTATAATTTCTCGGGCATTAAGATTTCTGAAGGTGGGAATGATATGGGCCACAATATGGCTTCCTATTAAATACTAAATTTACTCCCACCACAATATCCTGCGTTTAATAATTAATCTCTTACTAAGTTTTTCATGCCTTTTCATTTTGAGTTAATGTTTGTGTAGACATGTAAATTTAATATAATTTATATTATATTAAATTGAATCCCAAGATTATAATTTATCTTGAAAAATAAGTCATGGAGATAATTATCAATTAATTATTGACCAATAGGATTGTTTCTTCTCTTCCAAGTTATAAGAGATAAATATTAATTTAAAGAGAGCCAATCAAATCGCGCCACGTCATCAAGAAGACTTCATGTAGGACTCTTATTCTACCACTATAAATAGGGACCCTCCCTACACAATTCAAGACACAACTCAAGAAGAAGAAAAACCGTAGGAGAAAATTCTCTCAACAATATTCAAGTCGTTCTTCATCAATCAAGTCGTTCTTCATCAAATTCAAGGCGTTCTTCATCAAATCGAGAGCGTTCTTCAACAAATCAAGATCGAAGAAAGATTGAAGGGTCAAATTCATCAAGAACTTCAAGATCTTCAAGTCAAAACCCGTCAAAGTTCAGCGTTTCGATCCGAGATTCAAGCCGCAAGACCCTCGGAAGACGTTATTCAAATCCAAATCAAATCCGGAGAAGACCAAGTCAACGACCCGTCTCCGAAATTCAAAGTCAAACACATATCGTTCTAGAGAGAAGAATCAGAGGATTAAATTAGAGTTTGTAACCCGCAATATTTTATTTTAATTCAATAAATTATTTTTGTGCAAGTTTTTCTTGTTTGTCTAAATCGCAGATAAGAATTTGTTGTTACAGTTTGTCAACGACTGCCTTTCTAACCAGAATCCGTATTTGGAAGTTATGAACCCTGTAAACTGTTGTAACTTTTTTCTTTCTTTCTTTTGGTTTGTAGCTTCAACGTGGGAGATTAGTAATTTAAGCAAACCTTCCTCGTTAAGTAGTCCCAAATGTCTAGTCACGCAAACTCTAGAGATAAACCTCAAAGGATGGTTTAATTGGAGGAACAAGCACTGCCAGAAGTTCGAAAATACTGTTCCATATGCATTGCTCAGTCAAGTATCAGGTTTGTTAAAAAATTAGACCTATTTTACACAATGAGAAAGTAATGATCTACAGTAATGATGTTCACATGCTACATGATTTGTCCAGGGCTGAAGGAATACGTTGCAGCAAATCCTGCAATTACGTCCGAGTCTTCAACCACAATTGTCCAATCAAATGCATCCGATCATTCTGGGCCAATCAGTGAATTTTAGGATGCAGAACCAGCAGAAGAGTTCTACGATGCAATTGCTGATGATTCATCCTCATCTTCAGAAGATGAAGATAGTGAGAATGGAAAAGAAGTTCCTAAGGTTTACGCTCATTGTCTGAGTTATTTACTTCTAAAATTATGCACGACTTTTTGTTAACTTTTGTTTTATTCGTCAGGAAAAGAAGATGAAGCTGAAGAATATATCATGGGCCATAGCAAGTTTAACACTAAAACGCACTTCAGGTACTTTTCTCTCCAGTTCTCTCATTTTGAAGGCAGCTATATTTATCTCTGTTAGTTAAGAATCCTTTAGATTATTCTAAAAAGATTCTTTTTATTCATCTGATACAACACCAGACTCGAATGAGTTAGATACAAACATACCTCCTATAAATCTCGATTTGAGTCAGTTTAATGGGTCCATGAGGAGAGCAATGGATGAAGCTGATAAGAATTGCTGGTCGTCTCCGGAGGGTTCTGGATTCATGATTAGAGGGAAGACATACCTGAGAGATAGCATGAAGGTACGTTTATAAGAGGCAATTTTATTTTTTATTTTTTAATTTTTTAAACGCTGTAGTTCTGTTATCCTGCATCAAATTTTAGAAATAAGTGATTCTTGTTTTTCAATCCACTTTCTGAATAAATTTCAATAATTCTGGGTTTCCACTCTAGTCGAGAGTTCCATTATTACTTGAGTTCCAAACTCTAAGTAAGCAATCTAATTTGATCAAAATATTGTATTACTTGATCCCTTT
This sequence comes from Erythranthe guttata, assembly GCF_000504015.1. Next base: position 3,185,416 of record NW_012194819.1, read on the forward strand.
TCAGGTCAAAGGTGGAGAACCTCTTCTCAAACTCATAGCAGTTGACTGGTTCAAGGTGGAAGAATGTGTCTCAAAGGTTGCATTGCATCCTAAAAACCTTGTTCAGGTAATGCTAGTACGACTTTGCAACGTTTGATGCGACCACAAAATCCTATCATTATCCAATATTCCTCTACAATATGTTCTTTGCTACAAACAATTCGTAATCTTTGGTTGAATGACGGATGGGTTTCGTGAACACTATCACGTAGCCATAGATGATATTTTCTAATTGGTTTGACTGCGTCTATATACTATAGCGTTTTCTCTCTAATGTCATTTCTAATTGCAGAGTGCCGCAGGAAAAAAAGCTTCCGTTCATCCTTGTCATCAATCTTGAGGTTTGCATGTGATTATTACAGCTCCCCGTTTTGAGTATCATGAGGAATTTGACATAATTATGCTTGATATTCAGAATCCATTTATTTATTTTTTGTGGTTTACTTCAGCGAAATGATCATCTCGAAACCACAAAAGAAATTCTTGAGTACCGTAGTAACTGACTTAGCCACTGTGTTTCACATTAGGACCATAAAATAAGCCTGCAAATGTTTGTTCCAAAAAATTGAAACGTGGCAACACTGTGCTACTGGGCTTTGTGACTAAACACATTCGTTGCTACTGTTAAGTGTATATTTTTACACTTTATCGTATCTTTTTATTTGATCTTTTGGTGTGTTTTAACGATAATTGGTGCTTAAAAAGTTGATTTATTGTATTTTAGGTACAAATTGAAGAATTGGAAAAGTATGGGGTCGAAACTGCAATTTTGGCGAAAATATGGGTCAAAAGTGAAAATATCAAAATTCTGAAGATTTAAGCTCGGACCCCCGTCCCAGTTTTAGTGCAAATTGTGGGACCGCCGTCCGAGACTCCGAAGCTGCGCGGTAAAGGGATTTTAATTGCACAAGGAAACTGCCTTATTCCCCAAGTTCTTCACCCTATATAAGACCAAGCCAAGCACACAATTGGGGATCAATCTTTTTACGCAAATTCAAGAGCAAAAAAGATCAACGAAGATTCAAGCATAGTTTTTCTTATTTAATTTATTTATTTTAATTTATTTATTTTAATTTATTTATCATAAGAATTACGAGTAGCTAAGTCTTTATTTCTAGGATTTTATTTGGAACCCTATGTGGGATTTATGAACCCAATTCTATGATTTTATGCAAGTTTTAATTCCGGATTATTTCCTCTACTTGTTTTATTAAGTGCATGAACTTGATCAACTTATGTGCTTTTATGTTATTGTTAATCGCATGAATCGGAAGATCGGGTTAATAATTAGAACTGTGGTAGAAGAGCCTTTGTGGTATTAACATAGGAATATAGTTAATCTCTTAGGTAGCCATTATTGAGATTTGTGCTTAATGCTGTGTTCTAGAATTAATTGCATAGGAATATAGTAATTGAATCTAGAGTATTAGAATCGTAATACACGCGAAAGCGGGTTATGATTATTTTAGCATCTCAGGTTAATAATCCGGGTTAATTGATTGCATAATTGAAGGAATTGGGGGAATAATAATCACATAGGGGGAAGAATAAAATCCTAGGTTCGTTTACTCTGATAAATCTTCGTGTTTAATTTGCTTTCTTGCTTCGTCGTTTTAATTTGCTTTTTAATTTAATTTAGTTAATTCTCTCTAAAATTCGACTGTGTAGGGTGGGCTTGATAACAATTGGTAGAATTTAGCGTCTAGGATTAGATAATTAAATATTCCCTGTGGGTTCGATATCCGGACTTTTAGTCCCACTATATTACTTGTACGATACGTGCACTTGCGTGTAGGTTTTCGGCCAACAAGTTTTTGGCGCCGTTGCCGGGGAATATTTTAATTATTTATTTTATTCTAGCTCTAAATTTGAACAATTTTCACGATTCACCCAAATTATTTTTTTTTTAATATATTTTTTTTTCTTTGGTTACATGTCAGGTTACAATTCAAACGGGATACGAATGGCTTCCGTCTGGCGAATACCTCCAAAATACCTATGATATGCCGTCACTTTGTTCAATATGTGGTGGAGATCATTACACTAACCAATGTTGGTATGCACTGAAAGCGAATAATTTCATAGATAACACCAACGGCGGTTATTGGAATACATACACCAACACGCCACGAGAACCCAATGTTCAGGAGTGTTATTTGAACTCCGTCCTTGAAGAATTTATGAAATCCACTCAAGCATCTATCCGAAGATTGGAAATAATGTTGGAAGAGATGAAGCTCAAGAGATCTCTTGAACATATTTCAGACAATATCGAGAATGGTTGCAACAAAGAAAATCCGTCTGAAACTTGTGATGAGAAAAATCCTTTAGACCTAGAAAATAGTGTCGATGAGAGGGAAAAAGATATTACAAAGACACTTGAAGATGATGAATCAGACAATGAAATCGAGCTCAACTCCAAAGATGTCTCGGAACAAGAGAAGAAGGAGATGGATGTGGTTAGTGCAAATATTCAAATTGAGGATATTATTGTTGTTCATGACGTGGCTTTGAAGGCATCAATAGAGGTTGATGAGAAGACGAATGTGTTTGAAGTTGAGGTTATACGCGGACGTGAGATTTTTGTGTACCGATTTGAGGGAGCGGGTGATGAAGATCCCATCTTGGCTTCGTACCGATTGATTACAACTAAGAAAGACTACAAGCTAAGGTGGACCCTGACATATTGCAATCCTATCCTTGTATCGGTTGCAATTGAAGTGAAAAAGCTCATGGATGGATGCACAATCTACAAGGCTTTGGATTGGACATAAAAATTTCAACAAGCAAAGTCCGGCTGAAGACTTTAAACTTAGCGCTTCTCGGGAGGCAACCCGAGCTTTATGTTTTCGTAGTTTTCTTTAATTTTTCGTTTCGTTTTTATCGTCATAGGCATGCATTCTAATTAGTTTATTTGAATTTTAATTTTCAGGGTCGAAAACATAGTCAGGAGGTCCAGACGGCCGTCCGAAATCGCAGGCAAAATCCCAGACGGCCGTCCGGGAAACAGAAAGCTCCAAACGGCATCACTGCCTGTGGGACGGCCGTCCTAAAATAAGGCACAAACATGGGACGGCCGTCCCGTGAACAGTGGGGAAACAGAAGATGTCGGACGGCCGTCCGAAAATCAGCACAAAAACCGGGACGGCCGTCCGACTATTTTTTGGGGCGTTTTAACTTTAAAAAATTAGATTTTCTCCCCAATTATTTCCTAAACCCTCCTCTTTCCTTCTCTCAAACTCCCACACACAAATGGAAGCTAGAGAATCGAACCAAATTCTTCAAAATCTACTCTTTCAAGGCAGGCCCACAAAGTGTTCGACAATTTGCTCCAACCAAATTTTGAGTTTGATTGTCAACCAATTCTCACCGAATCTATTCCAACCTCTCTCTCAACTATGTCATCCAACAAACAAGGCCGCACGAGCGAAGCATCATCTTCCAAAGGGAAGGGAAAGGGAAAGAAAAGTACCACCGCCCAATGAGGACGAGTGTGAGAGAGCGAGGGAGGAGCACCCCGATCACATCGACTCCGACTAAATCAGGTGTTTTCTATCCTTAAACTTTGTGCTAAATTCGTTGAGGGCAACGAAAATTTTAAGTTTGGGGGTGATAAACATGTTATTTTTGTGCTTATTTGTTTTAGTTTGCATGCATTAGGTTTTATTCGTTTTTATTGTTTTTTCTCGTTTTTCCGGAATATAAAAAAAAAATGCTTGAGTCGAATGCATCTATGATTTATGATGATGAGAGATGATCAATGTTTGATGATGAAATTGCTTGTTTTATGTGATAAGGATTTGATGTTTGTTTAGCTTTCGATTCAAAGGAACTTAGAAGCGAATTATTGCTAGGAATCACATTTTGTGCATTGCTTTGGTTGAATGTTTTGTATTTTAAATTTGGAATTAATTTGTGCTAGATCATGCGATGTTCGGTTTTAGAACTCACCTTAGGAAATTTATGATACGAAGTATTGAGTAGTGAGTGATTTGAGATATGATTTGGGCCTTCTTTGAACCGTTTGAGCCTTTCAAGCCGACATTTTTATCGAAATTATATTTAGAACCTTGTTTTGAGCCTCGGAGAAAAGGTGTTCTTTCTTTTAGCCAATGTGTAAGGTAGAATAGGTGGAGATTCTTGAAAATTACCCCTTGGAGTTCGGTCGAAAAATTTTATAAGGTCCTTCTTCTTCTTTGAAAAAAAAAAGGAAAAAAAAAAGAAAAGAAAAAAAAAGAGATAAATATATATGCTTCTATATATATATATTATAAAAAAAAAAGAAAAAAAAAACAGAAAAAAAAAAAAAAGAAAAAGAAGAAGAAGAAGAGACTAAGGGAGAAATAAGGACTAGTTGTTGAATTATGTTTGAAAACTCGACCCATTGCCTCAAAAGCAAAAGTGGAGACTTTTGAACTCTTAAGAATCGAGTTTATTAAAGTCCTTAGAGGTGAATTCATTGTTTCAAACGCCTATCTTTCAAATTTTGGCGTAATCACCTAAATTCAAGAAGAATAGCCACACATACCCATATTTCCTACCTCGAACCAAAGAGCCTAACAATTGAAAGCCACAAAGCCCCAATGATCCCAATAGCTTAATGTTCGATATTAGTAGAGTAGAATAATTTGGTGAGTATTTGGAGTCAAGCATATGCATGTAAGTATAAATTCTTTCTATCTTTAATTTGCAAATATTGGATGCTTGAAGTAATTGTATGAATTGTGGTTTTTGGTAATGGTGAGTGACTAAGTGTTGTTAAATTTTGAGCTTGCGAATGCCTAAGAATTGTCATTATAATTACAAGTTCTGAAAACGTGAAGTTGACCATTGATCTATGTGATGAGATGTTATCGTTGAGTTATTTGCTTATTGGTAGATTTTGCTTGAGGACAAGCAAAAGTTCAAGTTTGGGGGTGTGTTAAGTGTATATTTTTACACTTTATCGTATCTTTTTATTTGATCTTTTGGTGTGTTTTAACGATAATTGGTGCTTAAAAAGTTGATTTATTGTATTTTAGGTACAAATTGAAGAATTGGAAAAGTATGGGGTCGAAACTGCAATTTTGGCGAAAATATGGGTCAAAAGTGAACAGTAGGGGTCTGCTCCGGTTCAGCAATGCGATGTTCTTCCATCTGGAGTAGTGAACGTGTTTGGAGAAAAGATGGCAACGGGGTTTGGAAGGAGATTAGATTGACAATGGTCCCGTAATGTTTTGGTAGACCGTGGAGGGTTTGGAGGATGAGTTGCTTGTCGGACACGGGGTTGCCGACGTCTGCCAAGTTGTCGGCAGTGGTTTTGAGAAGTTGACAATAATCATGGATCGAAAGAGATCCTTTCTTGAGGGACTTGAACTGTTCTTCGAGTTGTATGGCCCGATAGTCTTCGTTGTCTGTAAAGAGAGAGGCGAGGGCCTTCCACAGATCATGAGCCATTGCTGTTTTGGAGAGAACCATGCTTGAGAGGTCCTCGGTTATGGTGCCATAGATCCAAGATTGGAGGAGGTAATCCGCGCGTTGCCATTCATCGGCGGAGATGTTGTCGGGCTTTTTGTTTCCGAGAAGCAGATCGGTGAGGCAGAAGCGGCCTGTGGTGATGATGAAGAAATGGCTCCACTTTTGATAGTTCGGATTTTTAATATCCAGGGTTACAGGAATAAGAGCTTTGATGTTAGATATAGCATGAGCAAGGTGAAAAGGGTTGGAAATCATGATCGGTGTTGGTGTTTCGTTGGCCATGGTTGAAGAGAAGAAGGCCGAACGAAAAAAAAATTGAAGAATGAGAGAAACGGCGGCTTAGGGTTTTTGGCTTGATACCATGATAGAAGGAGAATATTTTAGAGAGAGGAGAGAATAAATATCTCTCACGTTTATTGTGATATATATTACATGTGTTTTGATATATATACATCATCAAAACACAACATCCAAATTTTACGTAAACAATATTTTGAACATCCACATATATACATACACACACTATACGTATTTATCTTTGTCTTTCTCTCTCTATGTATACTGTATATTGGATCCATACTGAATATTGGCATACTTAACAATTGTTGGGAATTTATTTAATAAAATAAAATTATTTTTTGAATGAAAATTAAAAAATATTTTAGGCACATATTTGATCAAATAGGTGTGACAATATGAAAATGTGTGGCCACACCTCTTCACTTGTTTAATTTCCCAAGGGTTGTGTTCATTAATCAAAACCATCGGAAACTTACAAATAGAAACTCCACATGTTTGATTTAAAAATGGAATTCTTCCTTCTTTAGCCCGGGAATATTCTTCGTAGAATATTTTCTTCCGTATTCGATTCCAGAGTTTGAGACACAATGTAACGTTCGTTGTACTCGGGATTTTGGGTGCTCATATGCAGTGTTAGCCGTTGTATCTTGGGAGACACTTGCCAAACAACCGTAAGCACCGTAGCGGTGCAATATTGTCTTAAGGAAAGAGTTTTCTCGCCTCGGCTAATCTTTTCGTATTTCGACTAATTTATTTGATCATTTTACTAAATCACTACCCGTTTTATGTATCGGGAACAACAACAGTGACAACTGATGTGCCAAATTTAGTCACATACAATAATATAAGTTTACCCTTTTATTTTATTCTTTAAATTACTAGATTTTGCCATAGGTTCAAATATTCATACCTTGTATGTGTATGTAATCACTAAATAATGTGAACACGAGAGATTTACTAAACAATATATGTGAGCTAATTAATTGATGATGTTACAAAATAATGGATACGAATGGCCCAATTTTATTGCATAAGAACATGCCCACATCACTACTTATGACCTAGTATATATACTACTACAATATGGGCCTTTTGGGCTTGTTTACATTTCCAAGATAGAAAAACCGTCAGCCTGTCTATTCAGCCACGTGACACATGTCCTCATTGGTTCTTTTCACTGTTCCTCCATCAGTTCAGGCCTGCCACCCCTCCTTTACGTCCCATAATTGTCCCCCTTCCTACTTTCGATACGCCGACGTAATACCTACTTTGTTAGGCGTAGAGTTTATCTCGAAAGTCTATCTCGCAGGTTTTATACCTCGGTTTTTACGATAATTGTGATATTGGGCAGAGTAAGAACACGCCGCGTAAGAACGTGCCACGCGGCAGAGTAAGAACGCGCCACGTGGCAGAGTATCAACGCGCCACGTGGCAGAGTAAGAACGTGCAACGTGGCAGAGTAAGAACGGGCCACGTGGCAGAGTAAGAACGTGCAACGTGGACAATGCGGCAATGAACGCGAAGTATGATAAGAAAATTCGCGGACGTAGGTTCGAAGTGGACAATGCGGCAATGAATACCATAGGGACCTTACAATTATTTAAGTATACCTCAGGGGTGTGGGTGTAATTTACCCTTGAAATAAATAAATAAATAATAATAAAAAAAAATGATAATACACAGACCTCTCACCTTTCAGCCGTGTCTTTAGACACACAAACACACAGCCCTCCATTTTTAATTATCGCCATTTTTCTTCACCTTCGTTCATCAACCATTGTATACACAAAGGGTTCGATATATATACTTGCATATATATATAATATGTACAGAGCAATCCCTATTTCTCTGTTCGGAGAAGAGGGGAATAATCATCATATAATGGGCTCGGGCATCAGCCGGACGACGGCCCTTCTCGTCAACGCCGCCGCCCGACGATCAGGCGGAGTATCTCTATTTTGTCTCGGCACAAGTCCCAAGTCAAACCACTGCACAGTTAAGTAAAATAATAATATAATAATAAGTCCCAAGTGTAAATATACCTCGTCTCAAGAACGATATAGCTCTTCCGATCAATGGAATATGAGGTCAGGATTTACCTCGCAAGGCTTTACCTCGTATCCTAGAAAATAAGTTTAGAATTACTGGAATAGGACGAGGGCAGCATTGACCTCGAATCAGAGATGTAATCTGAACGCACTGGAATAAGACGAGGTCAGGATTGACCTCGCATGATACACTAAACTAAGACGAGGTCAGGATTGACCTCGCATTATAAACTAAACTAAGACGAGGTCAGTATTGACCTCGCGTCCAGGAGATCAGAATCACTGGATTAAGGCAGGGGGGAGGTTGGCATACCGACATACGAGATTATATCAGCCTAACCACCAACAAACGAAATAGATACGAACGAAATAAAACATTCATATTATATATGAAATGTGGACAAACAGCAAACAAAAGCAGCACAGAAAAAAATCAAGGGGCCAGAGGGCAACCCTCGTCCTAAGCCTGATCTAGAGTAGCCTCGTTCTCTGCCTCCGCTCCGGCGGTCAGCGCGTCCGTCAGCTCCACAGGACCTGCCCCGGTATAGGGCCGAAGTGCCTCTTCCAGTGGGATGGTATACCAAGGTTGCCCATCACGTCGCACCTTCAATGGTTGCCAGGTCGCCGGCATCTCGTTCGCAGGCAATCTCCCCATTATGTTGAGCGGATCCAGCTCGACTGATGACACACCAGCCTTCGAAATGTCCCTTTGTGCGATCTTGATCGTATGCGACACTGCGAACTCCGTATACGGCATCAGATCTGTCAAAAAGTCCGGGGAGTTCCGGTACATTTGCCTTAGTTCGGCCGAGAACTTTTGAAGCACAGCTCGACCTTCTTCGGAAGGAAGGAAGGCACGATATCCCTCCTGCCAAGCGCGAGATTTCTCCTCCTCGAGGGCTGCTATTTCGCGGGCATGTTTGACCTTTCCTTGCTCAAGAGCAGCGGCTAGCTCTTGGGCTCGTTGCTCCGAGGTTAAAATCTGAGCCAGGCGAGCCCTCTCTTGTTCGGCAGCATCCGCCCTCGTTTTCTCAAGCTCCTCCCGCAGACGAGACAGCTCTTGTTGAGAGTGCGCCGACGGCAGACCCCTGTTGGCAAACAGGCCAACGAGGTGGCAAAGGGCGGCACAACCCTGCCGCTGCAGCTCGTCTTCCCCTAATTTGTCAAGCACCTTTTGATCATTGGGGGAGCGGAAGCTGCGGATGAAATTAACCATCTCGTCCGAGCCAGGCTTCGGAATAAGTAGCGAAGCAGGCACCGATATGGTTTTGGGTGCTGGACGCGCCAAGGCAATGGATGTGGGCAGCGACGTTTTGGGAGGGGGCGGCGAAGCATTTTTCTTCGAGCTCGAAGGATTTGCAGCCAGCGTCTTTTTTGGCGGAGGATCAAGGGCATCCTCGGCACCTCTTTTGCGACGTGTTGACTTGGCTGTATTTGTAGCATCGGTCGACACGTCGGGTGCGGTGTGTGCCTCGCTGGTCGCCCGTGGCATATGTAAAGCTTCGCCTTCGGCCACTGCAACGGCCTTTTTTGGTGTCGGGGTAGAACGCAGGTGAGCAAACATCGCTACTTCTGCAAAAACGTGAAGGATTAGATGTTTAAAAAAGAAAATAATACGGATATAGGCGAGATGATTACCGCGTTCGGCGGGAGTCATAACAGGCCCTTGTGGGCGGAGTAAACCGAAGGCAGCAAGAAGCCCCGGCGTCCGTATGGCATTTTATACGTCTAAAAATATATTATGGAAAAAATATTCTATATACGCGATATCGACAAGCATGTCCTCGGTTCGAGGGGGCGGGGTTTGGACTCTACCGGCGTGAGTAGTAAAAGGCCACGGTTCGTTACTCCGGACAAAGTACCTTCGGTGCCAGTAGTTAATCTTATTCGGGATATTAGTGAAGATATTTCTATCTCGTCGATTAGACAGATAGTACATCGACCTAGAGCGGCGGGCATAGAAAAAATAATCGAATATCCCGCCGCATATGTTTTGGATACCAAGAAGGGTGCACACCATATAGAAGCAATTTAGTATACTAAATGCATTAGGGGACAACCGACATAAAGGGATTCCGAAACGGTTCGCGATGACTACAGAGGGGTTTATAGGAAAGACCGGCTTTCGCTTGATCCTCATACCAGGTCAAAAGCTCGTCATCGGAATAACCCGGAAGTTGGGATGGCTCGGGGTGTACGTACCGATATCCATGCCCAAACTCCACCGACTCTAGGACCCAAGTACTGTCCACTATTGAATAGGGCTTTTTGGAGCCCGAGGAAGGTACGGGGTTTAATGCTAGCCTATCGGGATCTAAGGGGGCATCACCTACCTCGCCTACGTCGTCAAACGCGGCGTCGTCTAAGAGAAGGTGTAGGAATCACCTAGAAGTAATTCTGAACCACTACCCGAGGGAGGAGAATCGCTAGACATCCTACCAAAGGATAACTTTGATAAACAATGGAATGAGAAAATCACCTGCTAGAATGGCCGCTGGTGAAGCCAAGGGATACTCCGGGAAGGGACTTGGCACAAAAGAGTTGCAGAGATAAGCACTGTAGTTGCAGAGATAAGCAATGTGGGGATGTGGGGAAGAAGAGGTTGCAAAAGAGTGAAAAGGAGCCTATTTAGAATGTATATATAGAGCAATATTCTCTCTCTTCTCAAACAAGGGGAATCTGACCGTTCATTTCAAATTAAAGAACGGCCACGATTCCTCAACGGTTCACATACCCCGAAATCTCAGGCTTAAACATCTTTTACATAATTTTAAATTATTAACATTTTTTTAAATACTTTTTTGTAATTTATAAGTATTACTACAATAAAAGATTAACGAAACAGTAAATTTCATATCAAGTATTTTTAATACTAGAAAAGTTGAACAGTGCTTAACATTCGTTTAGTAATTAAATAATTATTAACATTAATTAAATAAATAATTAAAAGAAAAAAGGGAAGAAATATGAATTTTGGGTGAATAAGTTTAGAGAGAGAAACATTTTTAATTATGTGCGTGATTCAATAATTTTAGTATGGAATTTTGGGTGAATAAGTTTTTTTCATCATCCACTCATCTTCCTTATCCTTCTCTCACCTACTCCATTCTACTTTCTCAAAATTTGGGCCAAGATGAATCAGAATATCTTCACACTCCACTTGGCATGATCACTGTTTCTCAAAATTTTCTAAAAGCACCTCATGTCCAAGATCTTCCTCGGAATGGAGATAATTTCCTCTCAACTGAATCAGGTCAAAATAACCATGGTACTGAAGGTGTTGCTCCTCATGTTGACAACATCCCTGACATTCTTGTTTCTGTTCCTAGAGATCTTTTGTTACAACAACTTACTCACTCTCTAGCTCAGATCACTTATCAGAATCCATGGTGGAAATGCTTCGAAAAGCTCTTTCTGATAAAAAAGGGGGAGAAAAAGCTAGTCATGAAGTTGAAGCAGGGACTTCTCATCCTTTGGATGCCAGAGGCAGAGAGCATGGAGTTAATGAAGAAGAATAAAAGAATGAGGGTGAAGCTGAAGGAGCAGAGGAAAGCAGTGGGTCCAGTGCTAGTGATGGAGGAACATCAGCTGATACTGAGGAGACTTTGGGTATTCTGCTTTAAAGTTATTTTTATGAACAATATTTGTTTTTGTTCAGTTTGTTAATTTCCCTCTGAAATTCTATTTTGTTATTTGCTATATTGGTTATCATATTCGGGGGGAGTTCAAGCAATGACTCAGGGGGAGTTAAGCTAAAATTTAGTTTTGATCAGAAAGTTAAAAAGGGGGAGTTTGAAACACGTGGATTTCCACATTTTGTTTTTAACTTTCTTATTTTCTAACTAAATTTTAGTTACGCAATAAGTAGTGCTTAGTGGGTTAAGTATAGTGCTTAGTGGGTTAAGTATAATGCTTAGTGGGCTAAGTATAATACTTAGTGGGTTAAGTAGTGCTTAGTGGATTAAATTGTGGATATTATTTTAACTACTAAACTAATTAACCCACTAACCCATGTTCTTGAGTGCTCTTGTAGTTGGTTTTCTTGCAGATTATGGGTTGAGGAGTGGAAGCTTGGAATGTCTATAAATACCGACTTCAAGACCCAAGGAAAGTTATCGATTCCAAGAAATAAACACCGAGAGCTGAAAAGAATAAATGAGTGTTTTAGTGTGTTTTTAGAATCGGTTGGTTGTACTCCTCATGAGTACAATCTTTACGTACTCCTCATGAGTACATTCTTTACGTACTCCTCATGAGTACATTCTTTACGTACTTCTCATAAGTACATTCTTTGTAGTCTAGATTGTTTAGTATATAGTTTTAATGTTTCTAGACTTGGTTGTAAGAATGATCAAGATAGTGATTCATTCATAAGTTCTTTACGTACTCCTCACGGTACATTATTTGAAATCTAGAATTTTTAGTATTTATCTTTTTGTTTCTAGATTTGAATGTAAGAATGATCATGTTAATGATTCATTCATAAGGAAGAAGTTTTCGTACATCTTCTCTTTGTATTCTTGTAATACTGTTTTAATATAATTTTTCCGTCCTGTAAAGGGCAAGTTCACAAGTTTTTACTTGTGATGAGTATTGCTTTTATATTTCCACTGCATGTTTATACAAGTGTCATAACACTTTATATAACACCTCTATATTAAACGAATTCAGGACCATAAATTATTGGGATAATTAGCAATAACCCCCTCATCTAGGTAAATGAGTTAAGAAAACACCCCGTTCCAAAAATAATTAGAGAAAACCCCCTTACCTAATATTCCACTCAAGTGATATTTTCATAATTCCAAAACTACCCTTAATTGTCTACTATACTCTTTCAAACCCTAATCTTATTTTCTCTTCTCTCCCGTCTCTTCTTTCCCCGTCCATTCTCTGTTTTTTTTTTTTTCTCCATTTTATACTTTTCTCTCTCAATTCTTAAATTACTCTCTCTTGATCGGAAGATGAAGAACCAACCGGAACGGAACAACGATGCTAATTTCGTTGAAGCCATTGTCGTCGGTGCTGTCTCCTTCGCCGTCGCTGACGAAGTCGGGTCGGGGTCGTCGTCGGCCGATCTTAACAAAAGCCATAAATTGTCGATTTGTCATCGAAATCGGATTTTTGATGGGTGGTGGTTCTGATTTGGTTGGTGGTGCGAGTTGTGATTTTATTTATTTATTTGTAATTAAAAAACCATCATAATATCAAAGTAAGGTGATGATGTGTGTTGTGACGGCGGTGTGGTGACGATGGGGAGACAGATTTAGGGTTTTTTGGTGGATTGAACGGATGAAGGCGCGTGTAGAGAATTTTGCGCATGTTGTTACCTTAATCGACTATGTATATGTTCATAGTCGATTAAGCTAATCGACTATGCTCTGGTAGTCGATTAAGGTTCATCGACTCCAATTTTTTTTTTTTTTTTTTTTGATTTTTTGTTTATTGTTTTCAATTGTATAAATCATTTATAATATTTGTATATTTTTTTGTTTTTGTTATATATAGTTGATTTTGTATTTTTTTCGCAATTGTGATTTGTTATTTTTAGTAGCAGATTCTTAATCGACTATGCTTCACATTATAGTCGATTACTATAACTGGTATAAAACAAAAATTAAAAACAAAAAAAAATTAAATAATTTTCTTAATCGACTATGAAGCATAGTCGATTAAGGCTAATCGACTATGCTTCATAGTCGATTAAGGAAACTAATAAAAGACGAAAGAAAAAAAAAATTCGCTGAGCGTGACCCAGTGATGATGTGGCGGGTGGGGGCAAAGCTGGAAAACATAATGGCTGAAAATGGGTGTGGACTTTTTTCAAATGAACTAAAATATTTTGGGCCTCCCTCAGTTAAAAAAAATAATGAGGGGTTTTCTCGAAGAGGCCCTAAATTCTTTCAGCATCAAATCAAATTTGAAACCTATTCCTCTTTCAAGTCAAATCCAGATAGAAAACGACCCCCCACCCCTTCCTCCATTTCCGTACTGTCTGCTTCTTCCCCACCGAAAACAATACATACACAGATAGATACAGGTTTCTGATAAGATAAGCTCGCCGACTCAATTACCCAGTTTTCCGCCTCTTCTCCCCCAATTCAAAATCAGGTAATTAATTATCTTTCTCCGACTTGTACACTAATTTTTTTTCCTTTTCGTAGTCCCAGTTATATATACATTTTTGTGTGTGTTTAATTATTAGTGATTTCATGTTATTTTCCCTCTTTCAGCTAAATGTGGATCAATACACACACCGTCAATTGAATACTATTTTCCCATACCGATTTTAGTTTTTTTTTTTTTTTTTAGCAAGAAATTATTAGTGTTATGGCATTTGATCAGACCTCAATGCCCAAAAATTTACGCCCATTCAATGTAGTGAGAAATTTATCCGATGACCCAAGAATCGCTCCTGTAACCTCATCAATTAGACCCATTGAAGGGTTTTACACACACACTCCCACAGATATTGGAGCCGTGCCTGCGGTTTATTACCAAACCACCCTCCGGCTTTCTCCAACGGTGTTAGCGAGTGGGTCCCGCATATTGTGCCACCTCAACCCCAGCCCCGGCCCCAGCTCCAACAAGGTCTTGTGGGCCCCACCGCAGTTAATTCCGCGAGCGGGTACACTTATAGTCCGAGTTTTGGTAGTGATGGGAGTGGCGGCGATACTTCTGCCTCTGTTTGGAAAATTAAGTTCTTGTGCAGTTTCGGTGGGAAGATACTGCCACGTGTGAGTGACGGTGCGTTGTGATACGTAGGAGGACACACTAGGATTATCAGTGTTAGAAGAGACATCCCTTTCGTCGAGTTCTTACACAAGATGGCCGATACGTTGGGACAGAGTGTGGTGATTAAGTATCAGTTGCCAGATGAAGATCTCGATGCACTCGTCTCCGTTTCTTGTCCGGACGATCTCGAAAACATGATGGATGAATACGAGAAGCTTCTAGAAAGATCTTCGGATGGTTCGGCTAAAATGAGGATACTTTTGTTTTCGCCTTCCGAGCTCGAAAATGCTAGTTTTGAAGATTTGGAGGATGGTGGGAATAGGTATGTTGAAGCTGTGAACGGGATTATGGATGGTTTTAACCGTCTTGCAAGAAAGGAGAGTATTGAGAGTGGTAATTCTGCAAGGAGTTCCGATTTAAGTGGTACAGAAGGTGCTGATAGCTTAGGCCAAGTTAGTGGTGGTTTTTCGCCCAAGGGGATTTCGGTTGTTCAGCTCGAGACAGCGCCGAAAGTGGTTAATGTTGATCCTAGTACTATGCCGTATGCTGCTCCGACAACGGTAGGTGTTGTCTCTGAGCAAGACTTAGGGTTGCCTAGTGCGAGTTTTCCAGTATCCTCACCGTACACACACACGCAGGCAATTCAAGAAAATCCGAACCATGCAAACTATGTCCAACTCCCTTCCCAAATGGGGTTCCCTTCGCATATTTTAGGACATGTCCAACCTATTTACGCTCAGCAGCCTATCCATATGGGTGTCGGAGTTTCTCCTCATCAGTTTTCTCCTGCCTCTCATATGACACCAAATCCATCGTTTATAAGCACTAGTAATGCAGTTGCTGAGGATGTAGCTGCTTCTGTTCTTGGTTCATCTGTTGATGTTCAAACTGCTAATGTCGTAACACAGCAAACAGACGATTTTGGGGTTCGAGATTCCTCCAAGAATATTCTTTTTTTTTTTCTTCCCCAAGGTTTCAGTATTTACGAGGCTTACTTGTTTTATCTTCACTCAGGAATTCAAGACCAAATTGTCGGAGAAAATAAATTTCGGGCTGTCAATTTAATCAATTAAACAATTAAACTAATTAAGAACGCAAATAATCACGAGAAAATATCAATATAAAACGGATCTAGGATTTTATCTTTCCCCTATGCGATAATTCTTTACCCAATTAATCTTCTATCAGAATTGATGTTTTCGATATGTTCTTTTGAATTGCTAAAAAAGTTCACGTGTTATTACTTATTATTAATAATAACAAAAATTCTTCTATGATGTATTTCCTTTAGCCCGTACATTCTTCAAATGATAAATATTTAGGAGTGGTTTGTTAATTAATTACTCGAGTAAGGATTTTTTTCTTAATTTAATCTTATCTTGGGGATCTTCCTGTAATTTGCCTAATAAATTATAATTAGAGTGATATTTTTGCAATTTAAAAGAGAAAAGATGGTTAACATGTATTTACTTTTCAACACACTGATTTATTATATATACACAATACATATATATATATATATATATATATATATATATATATATATATATATATATATATATATATATATATATATATATCCTCGAATGGAAGAAGTCATATATAGTTGCTTATGTTGTCGTGATGTTTCCTTACTGATATGCCTAATTGGCCCAACCCAATGGGCCTACAAATTATTTACCTACTGGGCTACGAGCCCAATATTGAAGACTAATATCACCGAGGCCCAAACACATTCAAGTAAGGCTTGTGCCCAACAAAGCAAACCCAACCCAATAAACGACATATAAATAGAGGTTTTACTCATTTTATTAAGGTACGTCCTATTAACTGAGCAATACCACAATACGTATTCTCTGGACTATTTCTACTATCAGCATGAGCAAGTTCGCCTATTGAGGGGTTTCCGCCGGATCAACCCCCGGCTTAGTTCATGTGTGCTCATTTTGCAGGGACCTCAGGACCATCAAGTTGTCAAGCTACTGATCTGCTTTGCTCTCCCAGCTCATTTTCTACACCACCCTAGGTGAGCTATATTTTAGCATCGTCATTTTGGCGCCGTCTGTGGGAACGATGCAAACACGATCACGTAGCCAACAAGATCCTCCTGAGGCGTCTGCTCGGAGAGAAAATGACACAGCTAACGACCTCCCACCTCGTGGAGGCTCTGGCTTGCCACCTCCTCCCCATCCCATGGATCCGCCTCGTGAGGTTCAGGTGATCCCCCCTCGGGACCCACCACTCGCCGATCCATCACTCCCAGCTCCTCGAATGGTTCAAATAACCGAGGATGCGCTTCAACGCATGATAGCAGAAGCTTCAACTCGCGCTGCCACAGAGGCCGTGATCCAATGTATCGCCACGATGGGAGCAAATGTGTAACACCCCACGTTTTCAAAACACGATAATTTCTAAACCATAAATCTCTAGCCACCTAAGTACTAAGTTTTACTAATAATAGGGCTATACATGAATTATTATGTGCCGAATTATTAGATATCGAATTTTATACGTGACCTTATGTGCCTATGTGTTTACGGGTAAATTATACATGCATGCTAGGACTTAGCATAATTAGCATAATACATAATATATATGTATGTATGTGTGCCGTATATGTGTGTGTATTTTAAGGGTGGATTATTAAATAATTATAAAATAAATAAATGATTATCCTAAGCCTAGCCTAAACCCTATTAAACCAATCCTACACTCCATCTCTAGCATGCTTATTTAGAAGGTCAAGAGTCACCTTCTCTTCCCCTCATTTCGGCTGCACCCAAGGCCCCCCTCTCCTTCTTCCTTGTTCTTTCCTCCTTTAAACCAACCATTGGATAGAAGCTCCACCAAGCTTGAACCAAACCCTTAAATCAAGGGGGCAACGAATACTTTCTCAAACCAACAATGCAGAATTCCCTATCTCACCCTTGCCC